>JAAGNO010009241.1:0-31496 GCA_033439905.1 Ceryle rudis | reverse complement strand
ACTCTCTTGAGCAGATCCCTGTCTCTCTTGAACTGGGGAGCCCAGAACTGGACGCAATACTCCAGGTGAGGTCTCACAGTGCAAGTACGTTAGATTCCAGTAACATGAAATGCTTCTGAATAAATTTTGAAATAAAGAACTATTAATATATGAAAAAATACAAAAAAGAAAACACAGCACACTTATTCCAAAGAGATAAGATACCAGATTCATCAGGCACAATCTCTTTAAGGTAATTAATCCTCTTGACAAAGAAAATGTGCTACTATTTATCTGGACTTTGGCAATTTATTCCATTACATGTAAAGCTGGAGAAAAATGGATTTGGAATAAACTCTATAAGCAGGTTGAATAACTGGCTCAATGGGAGACAGAATAGGCTGTTTAAAAACACATAAAGGCACTCTAAATCTTGGGACTAATTTATTAAGTTTCAAGTTCATGACTTGAGTGCAAAAAGAAGTACTAATGAATTCAGCTGATGCCAGAGTGGAACCAAGGAAAAAACACTACTACATTACATGGGAAGAAATGAAGGTTATATGCTTCAAAAGTCAGAAGGATTTCCACAAATTATGTTCTCATTATCTGAAAAGAACTCAGCTAGAAAAGAAAATATGCACTACATAATCACGGGCTGAATATGATTCATTAATGTGATAGGCATACTAAAAAATTAAGTCAAAAATCAAGATACAGAGTATTGCATCTGCAATCCACCCAACAATTAAAACAAGATTCATCTGAACACAAAAGGTGGTGCAACAGCACTGTAAATCAAGTCTGGGAGAAAAATCTTAATTAAAGATTTTGCTGTGATGTACAAGGGCACTCCCACTGCTTTGTACTCATGCACTATGAATTAAGCATTGAAGTTTTGCTCATATTAAAGACTAAATATGTACTGGTCACCTATACCAGTAAAATCCAGGATTCTGCTGAAAGTTGTTTGGCGTTTTTGTTTGGTTGGTTGATTTGTTTGGTTTTTTGTTTGTGGTTTGGGGTTTTTTTGTTTGTTTGGTTTTTTGTTTGATTTTTGTTTGGTTTTTTTCCAGTTTTCCTTTTCTTTTTCAAATTTTTGCTACATCTGCTGCCTCTTCGGGAAGGTATGTTCTTCAATTTATACAGAAAATAATCCTCTGAAGCAACAGTGGTTCAAATGTGTCTCTAAACTGCTTCTTCTAGAATTTTCTCCTCAGATTTAGAGACACTTGTTTGGAGAGATTTCAATTGTTTGTTCTTCAGTAAACAAAGCTTTCCAGTATTTTAGCAGGGTTAGGGAAACAGGAAATTAAACAGAAGAAAAGTGCCAGAAGACAAATTACAAGTCTGTGTACTGTTTTTATCTTTCCAGTTACTGCAAAATATTTGTAGGCCTGAATTTATTGCAGTATTTTTAAGGGATGAGAGGGATACATTGGAAAGACTACAGTAGCAAACACACTCTGAACACTACCTAAAGTGGCTTATACATTCAAATCATATCCTTGTGGTTCTGCATTTTCCAGAGATAATTAGTAATAATGCAAGTGATCAAGTATTGGGATATTAAATGACTAACAGCAAGAATTTAATTCAATTTCGTTAACGGAGTCTCAAAATCCATTCTTAAACTGTGCAGCACTGCTTACATTATTTCCACTTACTGTAGCATACTTCTAGTTAAATGTGCATTCAGAAGGTGAAGTAACTAATATTCTCAGAACTCTCTCCAGTTCTTTACAGTGCCACACAAAAGGGCTGTGAGTACTACTATGCCCAAATACTTCTGCACATTTCCAGAGCTTAATTTTAAAGTTTTGTTTTTCAAAAAACATTTAAATGGCAGTACACCTACTTGTATTCTAAAGACAACCTATGTATTTGTTTTCCCATTTCCAGCATTAATAGCATCTTAAATGACAGGGTTGGACCAAGATCAGATGGTGTTTATTAATTCATTATACTATTCATTTAAGTGTTCTCTGTCTATAGGCAAATAAAAAAAACAATAGTTGAAAAAATAATTTTCAGTTTAGTTCTATGATTCTGGTATTTAGCTACAAAGACGACTATGGAATAATTCCTGGTTTTTATCTGACACGGATTGCACAGTCTGACTAATATGAAGTAGAATTATGGATGTGTAAGAGGCACATGAACATTTTTTTGTTCAGAAAGTTTTTTTAGAACAGTGACTGTAAAAACAAAATCACAGACCAAATTCTTTTCATTCCATTGACCCGTATTAAAAGTGTGAAGGACTGGTAAATGCAGACAACTTCCCTCTTTTAAATGATAATGCTATTTTCTCTTCATGTAGAGCATTCTGCTATGCTAATTGACCCCAGGACCTGTGAACATGAAAGTTTTTTCATGTTTTTGATTATTGCTCAAAACGTAGATTTGCAAGACCTTCAGTAAAGGACTCTTTTTAAATTTGCACTGTACCTAAAGCTAAAGTGCTCCAGCCTTTAACAGCTTTCATATAAATATTAATGACAAACTTAAGGGGAACAGTGGAAAATGCCTCCTCTTTTCAGTACAATCATGTACAAAGAAATAGTCTATTTCAAATAAATGTGAAAGTTTAATTCTGTAAGTACTGAACACTGAGAAAATGTGATGTACTTTAAATCTGCTCACTCCTCAACCCACTTCTGTACATCATATTAGCTTGATGAAAGATGCTTTAAAACATCTAAAGAGCAGTTTAATCTCAGTTGTGTTATGAAGAAGTAAACTCTTCTAAAAGCTCTAGACCACCTTTTTCTAACCAATACACATGGCAGTTCTGCAGTGACTTTTTAATTGGCAGACAGAAGTGCGCTTGTCTAACGGGTAATACATAATGTAAATAAAGCTTGTTCTAAAGCTTGTGTAAAGCCCACTCTTTTTGTGAACTTGCTTCTCAACAGCATGGACATCAAGGGAGTTTGAATCCTGTCCAGCAGTCAGGATAGAATTTCAATTCTCTCTTTCCCATCCTCCAAGGAAGATGGATGGAGCAGTTGGAAAGCAGTAATTCCCTTTCAAACATTTTCAGTGACTTTTTGATAAATACAGCTTACCACTTACATAGCCACAGCAAGACAACTGACTTAGCAGTTGTCTGCTTCTAAATATAATCACTGATAATGCAACAGCCACATAAGTGATCCTTGTGAACAGATTCTAATTGAATTAATATTAAAATAATTAAATAAAACAAACTTTTCACCAGGACCCTAAATTATAAGAATACAGTTCATATATTAGAGTATATTCTCTATATACTCTGTTTCTGCTATGGAAGCATTAGTATGCTGAAAGACAAATGACTTTAGACAAATAAATACATACACGTTCCTTGAATATGATTTTCAAAGGTGTTTTGTATAGGCCTACTGTTACAAAAATCAGTGGTAATTTTAGTGCTGACATGGAATAAACAAAAACTAAACAAAAAACCCGAACCAAAGAAAAAAAACCCTGTTGATTCCAGTAGTCAACCCTTGCCCTGAGCACAGTACCCAAAGACAAAACTGATTCCTCAGCTACCTGAGTTCAGATGGTCAAATTCTTATGTACGTATGCTGGCTAGGCAGTGGGGACAAAAAAAAAACCCCAAGATTAGGACAATTCAACATATATAAATTAAAAAAAAAAAAAAAAAGTTATTAATGATTCAAAGAACAGAAAACCGAAAACCACAGTTAACCAGCCATTTACTGTCCTGGAACTCTGGGAAATATTTGATGTCTAAAAGGTGGGACGTATAGTAGCACCCTACTGCTTTCTTTTAGAGTCTCAGAAGACCAGCATGCATGTACAATAAAACTTCTTCATTTACCTTTTAATTTAGTCCTGGACAAAAAAATAACATCAGAATGATTTTTGTTTCCATGAAAACGTACAGAGAGCATTTTATATTGATCAAAATATCAAGTAGGAAATAACTGTTGCCTTGCAGATCGAAAAAAGAAGTATCAACATTTCCTTATGTTCAGTAAGAAATAACCATCATAAAATAGAATAACCACAATAGAAATGTATCTCCCTGAACTGGAGATTATGGGTGAATTAGCCCATGAAGGACTGCCTGAAGTATGCTGCTTAATTTACACTCAACTGCATGTTCCTTCTCTTGACATTGTTCACAGGCATAAGAGAAATCTAATCTGTTACATTGAAATGACAGCATTAGAGCTTAGTAGCAAAACTATATTGAGAGGCAAGAGCTCTCCTGTGGAAAAATGTACTAGGTCTGTAACTCTAGAAGGCTCTGCAGGATAGAAAATATTTTGATACTTGCTTAGTAATTCACAAGACAATTCCCAAATGCTAAAATTTTACTTCAGCAAAAGGAACATCTGTGTCCTTGCACTATAGATTATATTTCTGCAGGAAAAAAGAAATATTCATAAAACAATCCATCCTAAGTAGTCAAAGACTATAGTGTGCAATAGGGAAAATATGGTAGAATACTTTCTTCTCCCTTCCCCTTCCTTTCAAAATTGATGAAAACTTGTAAGATTTTAGAAGAAAACAGACAGGCTTAAGCTGTTTAACAGCTACAGGGAGAATGTCTGCACAGCTCTATTCAGAGAACAGAATCTATACAGACAAAGATGTGGATATTGTAGCAATACCACAATAGTGCTAGTGCCACTTAAGCAACGGAATGCTGTCAGGAGCTCTGAAAAGCTGTACTTCTGGGCGAAGTCTAAATTCTACTAAGAACTCAGATAAGTCAGCTTTTATTGAAGAAAAGGATAAAATTTACCTTGACTGTTCCTGAGGGAAATAATAAAATAAAAGATAAAAATAAATTAAAAGGTAACATTAAAAGGATTATGTGGATGGTCAAACACTGGAACACGCTGGGAAATCTCTGACCATGGAGACATTCAAAATATGCTCCAAGTCCTGAGCAACTTAACCAGCTTTGAGCAAGCAGCTGGACTAGATGACCATCAGAGGTAACATCCAATCCAAATTATGTTCTTAGAGAAAGTTCTTACCTTTTAACATCTACACAACCAACAAAGTCAGAAAAAATAGATTCCTACCTAGCACTCAAGCTGGGTTTCGGAAAAATGGTGCTTCTAGTACTAACAGAACAACATTAACAAGTTCATCCCGTGTGTAATTCTGTTTTTCTGTATTTCTCTGTACTGCATTATGATTCTATCTTCAGCTACTTTAAAACTTCACATATTTGAGGTCACAGACTTCTGACAAAAAGAGTTGCTCTGTACAAACCAGTTTTTCTTTCAAATGAAACAAAATTGCCTCTATGAGCCCATCTACACGTAGCAAAAGAGGGAGAGTGAGGAGTGTTTCTTAGTTGAAAGTGGTATCAGTCAATTAAAATTGGATTTCTGTTGTTACAAACAGCAATTAAAATCTAGCACTTATTTTTATTTTATTGGATTTTATTATGATGACTACTTGTTGCCTGATTACTTGTTTAAAATCCAGTTTTACTTGATGAGAACATGTTCTGTCTTTATTCAGCCAAAACTACAGTATTTGCAAAACAATGGTACTATCTGAACTTTTACAGCATATATGCTTCAAAACTGACCATTTTAAGAATTTAGAGGTTCTAATGCCTTATCTCAGCCACCCTTCTGCCATGACCATTTTCTTAACTCCTTTTCTTCCCACTACAAAAAAGGGTACAAAATATTGTGCAAGGTTTCCCTTTCAAATATCAAGGTAGAAATGTGTTACACAGAAACTTATAGAAAAATCAGCTACAATCACCCCTGCAATCTCAAAAATTAGGATAGATGTCTTACACAGGTTAATAGTTTTCCCAACACTAGTTTAAATACGATGTTGTCCATCTGTTAATGTGCTCATCTGTTAACAGAATTAAGATTTTATTTTTTTTTTATACTAGTTCTTACATCTTACACTGCCAATTCTTATTCCTTTTTACTAAATCAAGATAGAAGTTTAAATTAAAGGCTTGAGAAACTAGTGAAGTTGCAGCTTCTGAGTAGACACTGCTTTGATACCTACAGGAAAGCTATTTCATTAAATACATGCATAATATACATAAACTACTTCTCTTTTCTACCAAGCATATTAACCATATTAAGATAAATAATTGGCTATTACAACAAAATATTAAGCAGTATTTTCTATAGTGCTGTGGTAGTGATCATTGTCAACAGATGCACCAAAATATCTCTGGGGTAAAAGTGACGCCAACCTGGATATCTTATGTTAGATACTGATACAATAAAAAAAGAAAGACAAAATATGTAATAATATATCACACAGTAAAGTGACTTTTGTATATATTGAAACTGCTGCCAAGCAATGTGCCCACTTTCAGAAGAGTCAGGTGTTACAAACACCATCTTGGCAAATTTTACTTCAAATATGATTCCAGATAGATTGAAGGCAAAAGGACAACTTATTTACCGTGACTTACTGAGCTTAAGAGGGAGAGGTGCTCTTTATAACTCTTCAGAGTTCCATTTATTTTAATTAGACTTATGAAAAAGTCTGAGAAAACACAGAATATACTTTAATAAATGACATTTTGCCCTGCTTAGCAGTAGAGGACTAATGTGAATTAAGAATCTTGATATTCTAAGCATGATTTTTTTCACTTAAAGTACCTTAATTGTGCATTGAGAAATGCAAGAATGATACCAGTAGTCAAATACATTTTTTTCATTTAATGTCAGAAACATACAGATTACCACATACTCCTATCATCAGGACCATTTGAAAAGTGATAGAGACCATTCCTGAATAAAGATCAGTGGTTATAAAACTGTCAAAGGTAAGTAGAAAAAAAAATGAAAAGGCTGAATAAACTCCACAATCGAACAAATATTTATATTTGATCTGATACTGGAAGGTGTTCTACCTAAAAGATCTACTAAACAGATATAAATTGCTTCCTAAGGACATGTTATGCTTAGAAAATTTTTACAAGCTTTTAATATACAAGCCATGTAAAAAAATCCAGTCAATATAGTGTCAAATAATATCATTATCCATTTCACAAAGCATCAGCTTATGTAGATATCTGACAACACCCAATATCTGACAACAAAAATATCATATCTTCCTCTTTGCACAAAAAAAACTTCCCCAACTTCTAATAAGTTCTTCTCAGAGAAGGAAAGAAAATTATGAGCTTTTGAAACCATCTTAATTCAGTATTTTTGATCAAACTTATCCTTGGCCCTGTTCTCATTTATAGCAAACTTTCAATCAATTTAAAGATGCTGTCTTAAGCATACTGCGCAATAAAAACTGGAGAATTTGTATCCAATTCAAAAACATGGCTGCTAATCCCTAGACAGATAATACATAAATGCTTTCTTAGCCTTTGCTGCTATTTGACTAAAAGCTGACGAAAAACTAATGAGAATTCTTTACTATTAGGTCAATTAAACAGCAAGAGAACTACCTCTGCAGGAGGCTCAAAAATACATAATTGCTTTCTCCAGCTCTTTCCTTTTCTTACCGCCAGGTGTATACAGATCAAGCCCTAAATAAAACCCAGAACTCTTGCAAGACTGCTTCTACACAGATACCTATAGTATGTTTAGTTTTCATTCTCATTCCTGGTAAATTCTGCACAGATTTTAGTATCACAGAGTTAGTAAGGGCTTAATCCTAAAGAAATTATTAGACAGAGAACTCAGAAATGTAACAGAAATAAAGAATGTGCCGAGAGAAGTCTAGTATCCATTTTGTCAACCTAAACCAGAACTGAATTATCAAACAACAGTATGCATGATTCAGCTTTCTACATAAAAATTGATACTGCTTTCATGTAGACCCCAAACTGGAATTAGCTGACAGCAGTGGGGAATAAAGGAAGTAACTGCAACAGCCTCAATAATAGATAACATCAACTTCACGGAATAGAAGCACACACAATTACAAAAATATGGTTTAAAAGCTTCATTCAATTAATACAATCATAGAATTAAAGTAGTTTAGGCAATCAAGCAATAAATCATAAATGCAGTGCACAAAGCAAACATTTTAAGAACTGTTACTTGTACGAGATACTGGCATTAGTAAGTAGTATTGTTTAAACAAAGCAAACAAATGTCTTTTTATCTTTTCAAAATATAGGAATTTAAGGAAAAGAAATGAAGTGTCATCTAGAATTATGACAAGAAAAAAGCAAATAATAGGAGGTAAGGAACAGTTTATGAAGAGAGAATATTATCACTTTCAAAGTCTGGTGGCATATCAGGCTGTACAGCTAGTACAGAACTGAATCAGTGACTACTACAAAATAAGAAAAGCTAAGAATTAGTAAGTTTGAACCTAACACTAAAACACTTAAGCTTGGTGAGCTATTCTATGTCTCCTCTTATAAACAGAATTTTACATGGTGACTCATAACACAGTTTCAAAATATTATATACAAGTAATACTTGTACAAAATTGGCATGCAAATTTGTAATTCATACTAGATCCTAGACTTTGGAAAGGAAGAGTTGAATTTCATCCAGATGTAAACACAGCAGTTGCTGACTTAATGCAGAACAGTGTTACAATGAATTATCATCGTTGAATAAATCTCACAGAAGTGTTAGATAAACACTTTTATGACTTCAAATTCACAGGCGCATAGATAAGTGCAAAAAAAAACCAAAACAGAAACAGAAAACTGCTCAATAATGTTATTTGAAAAAAACATGCGATGTCAAATAGGTAATGGTTTACAGAATACTTCTTAAGCTTTTAACACTAGTAAAAATCAGAACTTTAAGTTACAACTACATTGATCAGTGATACCTTAAATCAGGAACTTGGTGATCCTGCATCTGTATTTTTTTTTTATTGTTAGAAACTGACTGATTTTTACTCACATAAACATAGCTACAAGGCTACAAGAAGATGAAAGTATTGTCACATATGAACAAGGAGAGAGATGTGAATTAGAGGAACAAAATAACTTAAGTGGCATCATATAATGGAGCCAAACCAGAACAGAAAGTATGTATGTTGACTGATAAAGTAGGTTAGTATCTAGAACTTAAAACCATCTCTACCATTACTTTCATTATTTAATTGTGCATCTTAACAGTCCAAAACTAATTAGCTTTTCAGACACTCAGACAGGATATGAGTTCACACTCTGAAAACTGAAACATGATGGCACAAATTCAGGAACAACTAAAGGGATATTTTTTAATTATTTAATGTAGCATATACTTCAGAAACAAATACTTAATAAGGTCAGTGTATATAAAACTGGATGGGGTAAAAACTAATTTGTCATGAATGGTGCTTTTTCTATGCAGTACTTCTCTCTGCTGTCACTCAGTACAAAAGCATCATAAATTTAATACTGCAAGGCAGTAATGAAAAACTTCATTTTTATAAACACAGTGCTTTACAGAGGTTATTTATTACTTCTCAATTGTACTTCTGCATAACAAAGTTGACAAATGGAATCATGTAATTTTATGACATCAATATGCTGCTACATTCCAGAAAAAAAAGCCTATCAGTAATCCAAACCACCATTTTTTTGCTACTCCAACTATGATATGAGACAAAGGGAGATTAGAATAACTTTTTTCTTTCAAACATAAGCCAATCTCCTTTATCTAGTGATACTCAAAGCTGAAAATAGCTTGATAGGCCACTAGTTCTGAAAAATCCTCCTGACCACTCAATTCACTGCAAGTCTTTTAGATTGCTTGTACAGTGGTAAATAACAGTGTGGTAGAAACTAGCCAAGGTCCTCTTCACCTTCCTAGCAGGTAAAAAGAGTTTCTCCTTTCAAATTCTGATAAGCATTTGCTAATTCATAAGCAGGAAAAAGCAAGTAAGATAATTCCTTCAAAGCCAGCAGTAGTAGGATATAACAGTAATTTCTGGAGTAGTCAACCAGTGGTACCTTCTCAGCAAAGCTGATAAAGAATTTAAATTTAAGAAGTAAAAAGATATTGCATCCATGAGTGCTGAGGGAGCTGGCTGATGTTGCTCTACCAGTCTCCATCATTTTCAAAAGATCATGAAGAACAGGAGAGGTTCCCAAGAACTGGAGAAAAGCCAATGCCACCCCAGTCTTCAAAAAGGGCAAGAAGGAAGACCCTGGAAATTACAGATTAGTCAGACTCACCTTCATACCTGGAAAGGTGATGGAGCAGCTCATTCTAGAGATCATCTCTAAGCACATGGAAGAAAAGAAGGTTATCAAGAATAGCCGGCATGGATTTACTAAAAGGAAGTCATGTTTGACTAACCTGATAGCCTTCTATGATGGTGTGACTGAATGGGTAGATGCAGGAAGAGCGGTGAATGTTGTCTACCTTGACTCCAGCAAAGCTTTTGACACTGTCTCCTGTACTATCCTTGCAGGTAAGCTCAGCAAGTGTGGGTTAGAAGAGTGGATGGTGAGATAGGTTAAGAACTGAGCTCAAAGGGTTGTGATCAGTGGCACAGAGTCCAGCTGGTGACCTGTAGCTAGAAGTGTTCTCCAGGGGTCACTACTGGGTCCAGTCTTATTCAACATCTTCATCAATGACCTGGATGAAGGTATGGAGTATAACCTCAGCAAGCTTGCTGATGACACAAACCTGGGAGGCGTGGCTGACACACCAGGCGGCTGTGATGCCATTCAGCAAGACCCAGATGGAGAATTGGACAGAGAGAAACTTCATGAAACCCAACAACAGCAAGTATAGAGTCCTACACCTGGGGAGGAATAAGCCCCTGCACCAGTACAGGTTAGGGGTTGACCGCTGGAAAGCAGCTCCATGGAGATGGACCTTGGGAGTCGTGGTGGTCAATAAAAGTTATCCATGGGACAGGAAGGTGCCCTTGTGGCCAAGAAGGCCAATGGTATCCTGGGGTGCATAGGAAGAGTGTCTCCAGCAGGTTGAAGGAGGTTCTCCTCCCCTGCTACTCTGCACTAGTGAGACCACATCTGGAGTATTTCCTGTAATACTAGAGAGAGTCCAACAGAGAGCTATGAGGATGATAAATGGACTGGAACATCTCTCTTATGAGGAAAGGCTGAGAGACCTGGGGCTGTTTAGTTTGACGAGACAGAATGGTCACGAAGTGGAACATGGGAAGTTCCACCTCAACACAACAAGAAATTTCTTCACTGTGAGGGTGGCAGAGCACTGGAACAGGCTGTCCGAAGAGGTTGTGGAGTCTCCTTCTCTAGAGACTTTAAAAGCCTGCCTGGATATGTTCCTGGGTGGCCTGCCCTACATGATCCTGCTTTGGCAGGCAGTTGGACACGATCTCCAGAGGTCCTTTCCAACCCCTACCATTCTATGATTCTATGATATAAGAAAAAGCTTTCTGTAAAGTTCACTGGAAGAGTTACAGGGCATGATGGAATACAGTACATGGTACATGAAAATATTTGCCATCTCCTCTTCTAATAAAATGCTCAAGAAAGACAAAACATAAAAGGTTACGAAACTCAAATTTCATGTAAATAAAGCCTGAAAAGAAGAAAAGAACAAAACTGCTTCTCACTTTGTGAGGGATCACGGTTCTACAAAAAAAACCCCAATATCCATTTATTTTCTGGCTGTGGAAACTGTGTGGTATGGAACATTTTATTACTACATTCACTACAACTGGGAGACAGATCAAGAGAATTTTGAAAAGCATGGCCACTCATTTCATAGCTCATGGTGGCACTTTCTAAAGATCTGAAATTCCAAAATAGACTCTGATTGCAACTGGAAACCCAAGACCCTGATGGCCTGTTACACAGTGCTATGGAACTACAATTATTTACAATTGTAGACTCACTGTAGGAAGTGACTGTCTATATAATATTTCCCTTCAAAATAATATTAAAAGAATCTACTCACCACTTGTCCATTCTGAGGATTTTTATGTGCATATGGAGGTCCGCGGATGTGATTCCACATCTGACCAGATGTCATAGCAAACACAACACACTAGAAAAAATAGAAACACACTATACTTATCTTATACTTATCGACCCAGAGGAAATGAATTGAAAAACATTCTGCTGGTGATGCTTGGTTTAGATACATAATTGTTTACCTAAGCAGATACAGTATCTACATATATTTGATCTTTAGGATAGAGTTTTCATATGTGTTGCTCTCATAAAATTCTTAATGACTTCTGTTAGAAAATGAGTTAGCTCAAGACAGAGATTTTCAAAAATCTCACTTGAAATAATCCTGTCTTTATGTGCACTTGGAATTGCCACATTTAAATATCTACACCGCAAAAAGCACTCAAAGCAGAATATTCTGCAAACAAGTGTTCAAGATTTATATAACCTTTCATGAAATTAGTTCTGCCTCTAATCCAACACAAATGTTTAGCTTACCTGTTTGCTTTCAGGTATATGAAATAATATACGAAACCATAAGAAAAGAAACCCAATCATAAAAAAAAAATGTCCGTCCCATTTTATGAAATTTTCATTGTGTGTCCTATATGACTGTGATTCCTTTTAGATACAACAAATAACAGTGGTTGAGTTGGCAGTAAAATGAAAATCCCTACGGAATTAGTGATGTTAGGGATGTATCACAACTGTAAAATGGACATTAATTCTTGTAGAATTACACCTTACATGTGTAAGATAATCCCCATTTACCAAGAAAATTTGATGCAAAGTCTAGTTGCAGATCAGTGAAGGAAGCACAAAGTCTAAAAGTAGCCCTAAGTGGATCCTAGAGCGAGAAGGAAGAAAGCATCAGCATTTTACTCTTCCCAGAAAAGAGCTTGTATTGCTGACAACCCACCACAGCACCCCCTTGCCCCATATTAAAGCTGATGAGTGATCTCAAGATCCAGACAGAAAGAGTGGAAAAGTAACCATGACATCAGATAAAATGAAAGATACTCCTAAGTATGTGCATAACAATTTTAATTGTGGTTTTTTGACCTTGTAATAGGAAAAAAAAAAGAAATTAATGAAAAAAATAATATCTAGTTGAATAACAATTCTTTGTTGTAGTGTTAAGATTTCAATTAAACTAAGAACAGATTCTTGGCTTTAAATATAAGGTGTGTTTTGTTTTGCCCTTGACTGGATTTGGAATGTAACAGTACAGTAATTAATATGGCAGATGAAAGCGTACTGCTAGTGATTATTAGCAAATGGATTATGTTATATTTAATAATATCCAGAGAAATGAGGGTATACGCTTCCATTATTGGAAAATTATAACAGTTACTTCTATATTTTGCAGACTGTTCTAGCAGAGAATTTTATACTGTAATTTTGGAGATGAAACACACAGGAGATAGCTTATGTGAAAGTACAGAAGTGTAGAAACTGAAAATGTGGGTAACAATGTGAGGTGAAAACGATATTTGAAAGGGCAAAAGTTAGCTGAAAAGTAAAACATCAAAAGAGAACAGATGCATAGAGTATACAAACTTTGGCTCTCAAAGTGAGCGTTCCATGAAAAGTCATTTTAGTCACTCTTAAATTACTGTATTTAATTTACATTATGTAGGGCCAAGCCTACTTCCATATGGAAAGACTTAAAACCCCCACCCTAGTTTATATACAGGCATATGCTTTATAAATCTCTCAAGTTACTGACAACCTTTAATGCTTGCCAATACAAATATATTGTCTCACAACATGGTCCAAACAAAGTCCAAATATTAATATTATTGAAAAGAAAAGTGTAAATATATAGTTGTTTATCCTGAAGGCATTTTTCATAGTCTTCCACTTCAGACTGTTAAGTAAGCAAGAAAACACCCTGGATCTGCCATGATTTCCTTCCATCATGCACCTCTTCACTATATATTTCTTAAAGGCCTTTTCAGGAGCTAAAAAAAAAACATTCTCCAACCTTTTCCTTGTCCCATTCCAGTCTTTATGTATTTTAAGTATCCTAAGAAGAGCACATTTCCATCTCCAACCTTTTCCTTGTCCCATTCCACTCTTTATGTATTTTAAGTATCCTAAGAAGAGCACATTTCCATCATATCCCGTAAGCAATCATATGGTATGCTACAGATAGCACTTGACATCCAAGCTCATATTGCCACGTTCTATATTCTCCTATTACAACATCCAGGTTAAAAACCAAACCAAAAACCAAACCAACCCAACACAATGGAAAAAAACATATTTTCAATGTTTGTAAAATACCCTTGAAATACACACCATTATTTGCAGAACAGATGCATGCATCTGAGATACATGATACATCACACTGATACACAATGTTTACCATTCCAAACCCCATAGTTTCCATAGGATCCCATGCTTTGGGATGCAAAATTTTCAGAACACCTAGTTCACTTGCCATTACTGTGACATTTCTCAGGATACAACTTCGCCAAATTAATTCCCATAAATAAGCAACTCATAACGCGCAATTAATGACTTTGTATTTACCTTACAGGTTAACACTGTAATTTAATGGAACAATTCATATGCAGAAAAATGGCCCCTTTCCCCAGTTTTCTTGGATCTTGTTGAAGTATAAAGGATGAAAACTGGAGAACGGGAGAAGATTCAAGCTGAGGCACTTTTCTCTGAGCGCTTAAAAATCTTTTAAGTCCACTTATGCAGAGCAGAGTCTGTGCTTCAGTTCTACAGAGAAGAGTACCACAGACACAACCTTCATCCATCTTCTCCCTTCTTTCTCCTTCTCATACTCTAAGAACACTTTAACTGCTATATGCCACCTGAATTAGCTTCCAGATTCAGTTAGCTTATTCTGCATCCAAATTACAAAAACAAACAGAGCAGCCCTAAATGATTAGCTGTTATAGTATATGGAGGGAGGGAACAATGATTTGCTACAACACATTATGGTTTCAGGACCAAATGTCCACAGGATGCCTTTAGTGGCAATGAAGTTCACCTCTATTTATCAGTCCTAGCTGCGTACACTGTTATGTGTAGACAGGATTGCTCAAGGACCTTGTTAACAAATTACAAGTGGTGCTTTCCCAATAGCTTCACAGTGTGTGACTTCAACCTCAGTTTCACAAAGAGGGAGACTGCTTTGAGCTCACCCGTGTTGCATTTGCACGTGTACCACAAGGCTCCTAAGAAGTGACGCCAGGTAAATCAGCACCAAGAGTCTCACTAGAACACTGAATTGCTACCGAGACACAACGTTACAGATGCATGGGCAGAATTTCTTGACTGTTCCTGGTCTTGCAAGCCTTGTCAAATTAGTTGGGTTTAATATATCACTTTCTCAAAGGCGTAAGTTTTGTTTAACACTATCTGACGATCTATTAAACAAAATTACTAGAGACTTAAGAAGCCATTTGGAATGCATTTTGAAGCTTCTTTATACCAGATACTACACAACTAGATCATAGATTTCTCTCTGCAAGTTTAGACCCCAGAACATGGTAAATAGCTGGTAAGATAAGATAATGAAATTCTAGACACATTTATGAATACAGTTAAATTCAAGCACAGTTTCAAAGACAGAGGAGACACAGGCAGACAGTTCTGCACTTAATTTCTATACTGTTCTGTACATTTAAGTTCCAGACATTGCACAATTATTGTTTTAAAGAACTACACTCCTTTCTATCCAGTTTAACTTTCTTTTGTACTCAACTTCTAAATAACAATCCATCACTTATTAGAATGTCCAATAAGAGATACACAATTCAAGGACAAGGGAGTACAGCACAGAACTAGAGAGATTGTTTTTCTGTATCTTTAAAAGGTACTGTGCATCTCTAATACCTCTAACTATGGGAAAAGAGGAAATTAATAATCTGCATTTACTGCTCTTCTTTTGAGATACCTATCTACTCATGTAGAGGAGTCTGACTTCTCCTAGCTGTGTCTTTGAAGAAAACACATTACTTTTTTGTCCTCATTCCCAGAAGGGGGTAAAGAAGCCACTAGTAGCCATGATACCCTTCAAGCTCTTTTGGAGCAGTAACTGATGATGAATGTACTATATGGTATAGGTACTGTGGAGTGTATCAACACAGAACACATTTCTCATAACCATTAACTGTTATGACAACAGTAAACACATGCTTTGTCTCCTCATTCAAGTGGCTTGACAGATTTTGCCCAATAGAGTCAACTCCTAGTCAGCTGTCTTCTAGTCTGAGCACAGACTTTGCCTTCCCAGATGTCATGGGTATATAGGCAAATCTGAAGCATACAGATAAAATAAAATGGGTAATTACATGCAAAAAACCACAGTGGCAGTCTGGTAAAGAAAACGCTCTAAAAAGCCCCCAGTAGCCCACATTCTTGCTGATTGAATAAATAAACTCTCAGCAACAGTAGTGCTGTCTGAAAGGTAGCAATTCCTTATCTAAAATGTTTAAAAACTGCCCAGTTTATACCATCTGACCTTTTATTCTTTCTGCTTAAAGAACGAAGTGCCTTTACAAGAAACTTGTTATCAGTATGAGGACTGGTCTCTGCAAATATCTAAGGATTGAAGACCTTCCTCATCTTTCTGTTAGCAAGTCAGAGGAAAAAGTATCCATAGATGAATAGTAGGATTTGAATTAAACTCTAAAATAATCTAGGGAATAAATTTTGGATATCATATCAAAAATCATCTTTTTGGATGTACTGTGACTCAGTCATCATGGTTTGCCATTCTAAAAGTCTTCTGGGTAATGTTGCAAGTAAAAATGCCTAAGGCATACAAGATACTGCCAGAGCCTGCAGTGCTTCAATGAGAGGATTAAACTACTAATAGCACTGCTTCTGCGCAATCTACTTCTGAGGACAAAAGCCACTTAACAGTCCTGTGTCATCTGGCATTAGAATCAATGTGTGAGCTGAAAGCTCTGGTTTTGGTTCTTTCAAAACCATTAGATGGATCACTAAAGCTTGCATTCCTAAATCTTCTCCTAAACAGTTCCGGAAATATTACCTATGAGACACAGATTTTGGTATCAATGGACATAAATAAAAATTCAGGCAGCATTTGTGGGATCCTCTGTTCTCCTACTAGTAAAAACAGAACAAACACTTTATGCTTATAATTTTTTTATAGTTTAGTTTTTAGGAACAGATCACTCAATCAGGTAGAGAGGTGCTGTCCATTTTTTATTTAAAGTATCCAACACTTGGGAGCAAAAAAGTTCTTCAAAACAAACTAATAAGCTCTGGAAAACAACAAAAAGAAAACAAGAGACTGATTGCAGTGGTACAGTTTTTGGTTACTGAATCCTATGATATCTATGAAACAGTTTCACTTGAAATTAAGAATGTTTTTTTCCATATAGTTAATGAATAATGCTGGATATCTAGCAGTACAACACCTCCCCAAAACCAATCAAAACCCAAACCCACAGCTTTTAGGGGAAAAAAAAAAAAAAAAAAAAAAAAATCCATATTCCTCTGCTTTCTCAGTTCTGCAACATCCATATAAAGAACTGTCAATAAGGAACAAAATAACTGCTAGTAGTCCTGACAAAAACATGGACTTCCTGTAGTTTTTGTGTGTCTTGCGAGGATTTCTCTATTGAACTTTTTCTTTTTTAAATTCAAAAAGGCAAAAATACTCATGGAAAATATAAAATGAAGTATTTATTATTTATACCCTTCATAAAATCATGTTATTAGACATGACTTGCTCCTTATAACTAGACACCATCTTCTCCATTTTTTCTTTTAATAAGCTTTTATGAAAAAACACAGTTCATTGTTAAAGCACCATGTAAGGGAATCATAACTACACAATACCTTAGAATGAATATATTAATGACTGTCAATTTTCTTCTATGGATGTTAACATATTCTAGCCATTTTACAGACCTGAGGTCTTCTGTGCAAAAGCCTGCAATCTGGAGTCCCTGCTGATTCCACCAAAAAGAATTTAAAGCATAAACTTGTATGTCCATGTAGATCTGAATAAAGCCAAAAGGACTTCTGGTAGCTGCATGATCTTTGCTTAAAACATCATTTTGCAGTATTGGGCTTGGACAAAATTGTGAAGCCACAAGAACATCAATGATTAAAGAAGGGAAGCATCGGCTCAACACCATGATTAGTCACTATATGCTTTCAGATATAAGACCTTTTTCTAAAAGATCCTGTAAGCACTAATCATTTTCAAAGTAAACAGAATTTTAAAGGAAATAGTATTAGCAACAACAATAAATGGCATTAATGTCATTTTAATTCCTTTTAACTCTATTATTGCTTGTCAATAAAATCAGCAGTGTGACAATTACTGAATGGCATTAATACAACTTCTGTAAATGTTTGATCACATTTGGACATTGGCCTTGTCCACACAGTTGTGTTCAGATGTAAAATGTCCAGCTACTGCTCTGGAGAAGAGGAAATATTTTAAGACTGAACTGAGGTGTTAAGTTTTTTAATTTAATTAGGAAGTTAATTCTGTTTTCAACTATTTATTTAACATAGATTGTAATAGGGTTCTTGATTTCAAGAACTGATTTTCAACCTCTGCAAGACAAAAACCACTGTTCCCTGAAACATTCAACCATTACACTTCTGAGCTGAAACCCTGAGGTATAAAATTGGAATAAAATTGCTATCTCCAGAGATCCAGTGCACGGTTAAACAAGGGAAATGCCACTGGTTACATATCTTTATCTAATTTTGACACAAACATCTATTTTAGTGTGCTAATTATTGTTTTACTCGGGTGCTGCATAAAGATTAGGAGTCCAAAAGAAGTCAGAATGGCAAACATAATATTTGAGCTTTCTGATGTTAGTGTATCTCTAAAAAAGTATTATCACTGAAAAAATCTGGTAATCTAGAAAAAAATATATATGGAACTAAGTATAATAGACTTACTTTGGAACAGAACTGTCACTCTGTGTTAGAGCTCAGGACACTCCAAATGATATCCTGGAATAAAAAAGACATTCTGCCCCTGTCTCTCTACATCAAAAGGAAACATCATTCTACTTGAAATCTAGTCCTTTAGACATCTTATTCTTTATTTCTTCTCAATGTATGGGGTAGATTAACAAACTGCTTAAACAATGAAAGTATGCCATGTACACTAATTGGAAATGTTATGATAGCACATGAGAGAAAAGAGAATTATTGGTAGCTATTACTGAAGAGTAATGCCAAGTATTAAGGAACTCTGAACAAAGATCTTGCTTTATGATCTTGTTAATCATTTCAATAGAAAAATTAATTAGACCCCAACAGGTACTCGGTAACTACATCTTTGAACTGATGTTATAAAGGCTGCCAATGGGCCCATCAGCTGAATGGAGCACAAGGAAGGTATCTTCTCATATTGTTGAATTAGGGCAGAACAGCAAACGATCAATATGATGTGGCTTTGAAAAGGCAAAACCAATTATAGGATATATCAGTAACCTGCTTCTAGCAGAGCTAAAGTACACAGAATCATGCAATACTCCAGGTGGGAAAGGACTTCAAGAGACCCTCTGGTCCAAGCTTTCCTGTGAATGGGTGCCTACATGAGAAATAAAACATGAATGCTGCTGCACAAGTAAACCTTACATTCCACCTACAATCCCAGTTGGGTGTTTTCAAGAAAGTTTAGTTTATACTGATGCAAGTTCAGAAAAAATCTTTAAAATGACAACAGGAATAAATAATAATTTGCATGGAAAAAGAAGAAAATCTTGGCTTACGTTGCACAAAATACATGGACACATTTTTAAGAGTACCTTTTTCAATTAATATATTGCTAATACAGCAGGAAGGGACTCTATTATGCTGTAAAATGTTTGCTTGGACTTGGTAACTCTAGACACTATGATCGTGTTGATAACCATGCTCCTGACTCCGTGTCCCTGAAAATTAAGCCTTAGATGCAGCTCCTCAGATTTTCCTTCTTCTGTCAGTCACAATGATAGCAGAGTAATGAGTACTTATTGATACACCTTAACCATCATCTACCATCCTTGCATGTTATTCCCTATCTACAACTGAGACAGCTGACTATGTTGCACAGTCCACATTTTTATCAGTCTACTCAAGTTATTTGAAAAGTGGGATATAAATACACCGTAATACAGCATTAAGTATGTTAAATCTTAATTCATTATTCATAGCATTGAGAATTTAGGTGACTAATATTTCAGGCAGACTATTGGCTAGTTTTAGCATTTCCTCAGAGTTAACCCACAATATCCTCAGAATTAAGAGATAAGGTTGTTTTATTCTCATTTAGGTTAACAGTGGAATATTAAGACCAGTACTACTGAAACCAATTTTTGAAAGAATTCCACCTTTTCCTTTGTTTCTTAGTTGTTTTATCATTTTCTTACAAACATATAAAGGCCTTTTGTTACTTTGCTTAGCCTTTCATTGTTCTAAAGTGATACAGTCTGACACTAATATCCACATTAAACCAATCATAACATTACTGCTTTTACAAAAAAAGGGCAAGTTGAACAATAGCAGTGGACATTCGTAACACTTTATTAGAAATATTTTCTTGTCAAAATTCAAACAAAAACCTACATCTATCATAGAATTTGGTAATTTTCAGTGAATCACACATAACTGATACTCACTGTTTATGAGAATTTGCCCCTAAATCTTGGTTATGAATCTTTGTTTGATAGTGCTATTCTGAACAATGTATTAATGCAATGTTTTTTAATTTACTGTACAAGTAATGAAGACACATATTCTAAGAAACTAATAAAAAGCGTATTGATAAGGAAGATTTGCTTACCAGAGCGGCCATGGCCCAACCAGTTTTGTTGTAGATAAATTCTAAGTTATTTCTTCGCAGATACAACAAGCCACCAACAAGTGATACCAGCAGAGCCAGTGCAATTGTACCAGAATAGTTAGGAGGCCTGAATACTCTAATCTGGAAAAGATAAATGAAAATACAGATCACAAATAAATGCAAACATAGAGGCAATCTTCGATATAAACAAACAGGGAGCATCTGAAATCTGTTCTTCAAGTCAGAAAGACTAACCTCTAAAGGTACACCTAAATAAGAAAAACATGTATTAGGTGCTTATTAAAGGAATTACTATGAAAAAAGTTTTAAGCATAATTTTGAACTGTTCAGCTCCAAAATATTATTTCTTCCAACATATTTGCAGGCTCTGTCTGAATTAGGAGCAGATCCCCTTGGATCTACCTGGTTTTGTGTACAGTTTTGCAAAGCACATTTTACTAATTAATGACTAAGTATCATAATATCATTGTTTGTTTTCAATAGAATATAATCTGCAAACTGCAGAAGTTACCAAAAGTAAAATGACTTTTTTTTTTTTTTTTTAATGTGTTCTAGAACATACACTTGAGGAAAAAATATATTAAGAAAAGACAGAATTTGTCATCAGCCTGTCTCAGACTACAGCGATACATTTGGCTTCAACTTTTAAAATTGTCAAAAGACTTACATGAACATCTGTTCTGTCAGCTATCCATTTAGCTAGCTGCTCAGCTGCAAATCCGATTCTCTGCAGGTCAAATGTGTCAGCTCTCTTGGGTTTACCTTTTGGAGGAAAATGCATGAAAGTAGGAGCAGAGTTCATATTCAGCTACAGAACCCGGAAAAATAGCAGAAAAAAAAAAATTAGTAACTGTATCCTCAAAATATTTACCTTTTATATATAAGACAAAACATATCTAGTTATCATGGAAAAATATTTGCCTCCATACACTAGTCTTTTTTATACATCTTCATGTATAGTCCTGCAAAGAGAGTACTCAGAATAATACTTCCAGCAGATTATTTTTGATTTTTAATTATTCAGAGTATTTCACCCACACGCTCTTCTGAGTGTCTTATGCCTTAAAGTTCTCACACATTGAAATAGTGCAATAAAAACACTTGAAGAAATAAAAATTAACATAAAATCAGGGGAAATACTTAAAGATGATGCAATATGGAGATCTTTAAATAACAAAGGCAGAATAAACATTTTTGTTTCATCCTTGCAAAATGAGTTTTATCACATTTCTAAAACATAATATTTAATCAAGTACAGAACTGAATTTATCAATAGAAATTACCAACTATGAAAACATTTTCCATCTAAGCAAAAAATAGCCCTCTACTTCAGTGAACTGATTTGGAAACAAAAAAAATCCTGAGACAAACTAAGACAAATCCTCTGAAACAATTTAATAAAATATTTTGTAAGATACAGCAACATTCTGAGATAATGAAACCTTCTAATGTTGTACATAATTTGGGGGCAGATTGTCTGCAGCTGCTTTGTCATTTCTGTATAAAGCTGAACAATCAAAGTCAAATTACTTTTTGCATTTTTTTGCTATGGCATGAGTATTACATGATTTGTTTATACACAAACATAAGGTCAGAACTACATTTCCCCCCAGATCCAGTTTAGTCATTCGTACTCATCACTATTTTTCAGACAGTAAAAAAAAAAAAAAAAAAGTGCTCTGCCTAAGTCATTTTACATGACTTTACATGCATAAGGAATAAATTGGGCTAGACTATTCTAATATGTATTGATTGGCTTATTGCAAGATCAATCAACATATTTTGTATTGTTGTAATGATGTAGGTTGATGTAAAATGATTTTAAAGCTTATTTGAACTAAAATTTGTAAAGCAAAACCAAGCAATTAATAACCATTCTTTACACAACACATTCTAAGATGTCAACTGGAAGGAAAAAATTTTACTAAACATAACAGCTCAACATTTTAAATTAAGTATTTTAAAAATAAACATTAAGCTTTTCCCCTGAAAATTTTAAATCACACTTCACCTAAAGGTGGCTACAAATACAGAGAACTCCTCAATCTGCATTTTTAGCTTTGATCAACAGATAAACATCAGAGTAAGGCATGTCAGTATTTAGTATTAATTTTCAAGAGATGCGTTTTCTCCTGACTACTTAAGTAGAGGCCTTAGATTCTCTTCTTCAACAACTGATCTTTCACTCTTCATAGCCAGCATATAAAATATATACCAGTCTCTTCTATAATCCCTGAAGAACTTCCAGACTAGTGCAAATATTACTGGAGTTGAAGACTATTGTATTACATAAGAGCAATTACAAGACTCTTTTAGTTAAGAGCTTTTTTTCCCCTAAAGATAAATTAAAAGAAACCTTGAAATGAAAATGTTGGCCCCATTGCACTTAATTCTAAAAAATGACATTAATAATGGGTTGATAAAGACTTCACATACATACGATGTAATCTTTAAACAAACATTATAAACTACACTTGTGAATACTAGGACTGGCTACTGGTATAATCTGACTTCACTAATATCACAGAAAGTGCTGTGTCAGTGTTTATAACCAGGAAGAATTTGTATAACAAAACACAGAGGCACATACCTACACACGGGAAATAATTTGTCTTGTATCATTTGGTAAATTAACATGTAGTTCTAAAAATTAAGAATGATTTACAGTATCCAGCACTTACCTGTTGAAAAACATCTGCACCCTCATCATAATCCACTATTGTGAAAAACAGTTTGTTTGAAAAAGCAGATGAATAGCGCCATGAATTAGCCAGAACTTGATATTCTTCATTAGCTTGCCTGTTAAGGAAAAGAAACAAACATACATCCATGTGACATTAGCTGGCAAAAAAATGATTCTATAACCAGCAGCAGTGGTTAGATGAATTACATTTGCAGTATTACTCTCAACACCCATGCTATCAATTTTAAAAAGTTTCAGCTCGTTATGCAAATCTTTGCTTCAAACCTGCCTTCTCCAAAATTAGAAATGTCGTAAGTCAAACTATACCAGAGGCACTCCAAGATGTCAACAAAAAGATGATGTTTTCCATGTTTAAAATCCTCAGAAAACACAAGTAGCCTAAGTGGCAAGAGTCACACAAATCTGTGAACAGATCCATGCAAGGAGATGCTTACGTGGCCCTTGAGTACAGAGAGCATGATTTACTTGCTGGAGACAGCTGCACATAAGGAATTCTGAAAGTAGTTGAAAAGTAACACAGAAATATGACAGTAGTAATCTTCCTAAAACAGCAGAAACACAGAAAGAGCCATTGAAACAGCTAGGCACTGGGGAAAAGATAAATGAACAGTAGTGTTGTAAGTAGCACAATACAGTCAAGATTATTTCCATAAAACTTGGTTTAAAGGATAATTTGACACAACATACAGGGTTAACTAATTTTTTCTCATCACTAGAAAATTACATTTGTACTACTCAAATTTGTCAGAATGCTTCCTTTGGGCTTTACTCACGACTCTATATTCAGGTAGGGGTTTTTTGTTTGGGTGGCTTTTCTTTGTTCATTTGTTCATTTAAGAAACAAACAAAACAAAAGAAACAAACAAACAAAAAAAAACAAACAAACAAAAAAAAACCAAAACAACACCAAAACACAAACCAAATCAAACAACTTTGCCCTGTCTGCACTGAGAGGAAAGATAAAAGTAATTCCAGGAGAAGAATTCTGGGATTCTTACCAGCAGAGATGTTCTCTAAACACACAATCACAGAACCATAAAACAACAGGTTCTTCCACAGGACAAATCCATATGATTAAAATGGGAAAAAAACACACAAAAAAATAATAATGAACAAACAAGCCAACCTGAAAGGATTCTTGCAGTACTTTTGGCTTTACATAGGCTCCTTTGATAATGATTTCCATATTACTAACTAGTCATATCTGCTGTAGATTCCAAACCAAGGTTCTATCACTTGGCAACTTATCTTTACATGTGGCAAGATGCAGAAATAATAGAAATAAATGTATGCTGCAGCTTTGTTCAAAACAGTGTTTCTATAAAATCAGATCCATGTGTTTGATGGTGTAGAACACCGTTTATTTAAAAGCTGTAGATGCAAAAATCTGCTTGTTGCAAGAGAAATTCTGCACTAAACACACATAATACATATTGTATTTCGAGAGATCAAAGAGAGGATGAAAGGACCACAGATGTCGTAAGGACCCTCTCCATCTCCTCATAACTGAGATCAGCCTTAGGCATGAAATATATTACATACAACTTCAGCAGCGTTGCATTGTATCAAGGAATATACTGTACACAAAAGAATCTATCATAAAAAAAAAAAGTTTCAATGAAATTTTATTATCTCTTACTCCTGGAAAGAATAAAACTTATGAGGCACAAAACCTCAGCTTTCACTCTTATTATCTGACTAAAAGTTGCTACTGAACACACTCACTCAATGGGCAAAGTCTGGAATTATAAAAAAAATGTGATTCAGGCACTAGACTGGTTATTTCCAGAAACGGATACCAACATTAAGTAGACTAACATATACAGTGTCAGCCTGAAGAGGGCAGTCTGATAACATCAAAGGAATACTGCAAAATCCTAAGTAATATTTGTAGGGCACTGTTCTGTTAAACCTGCTATATTAAAGCTGGACCATTTTTATTATAAGAAAAAGATAAAAATTACTTTAACTTGATGCCATCATTCTTCTCAATCTAGCTTTTAACTGTGATGAAACAGTGTTTCTGGGAAATTTAGATACTCTAGTTATGCCCCCACTATTTGAGAAGACTTGTTTCTGTTGATCTCTGTGTATTTCACATTTTAGAACTATCAAATTTTGAAAGACTGTAATAGGTAGGAAGAATACTTCATAAAGTATCATCTTGCAAAAGGTTGTCTTTGATTTTCTAGAACAGATTCAAAGCACAATTTCATCCTCACACTGAAGATACCAAAGCATTCTGTAAATACACCCTCATAGCAGCTCTTGAGAGGTGTCAAGAAGCAAGAGTGAAAAACAACCAGAATTGCCACAAATGGAATGGAAGAACATCCTACTGTATAATTTCCAATTGATACAATGCTGATACAATCACATTAACTTTTTGTAGCATTCATCACTCCTTTTCAGATATAATATAGTATAAAGCACTTCGCTGAAAAAAAATTCAGCCACCAATAAGCATCAGGCAATATCAAACCTGTCACTTCTTACCTATCTCTACCATTTGTTAGTATCAATTCTAGCAGTTTGGTTTTATATAGTAATGTTAATTATATGAAATTATTATAGTAATTGTAAGAAATGCTATAAAGGCATAGGGCAGAATTACATTTGGTATGAACTCATCAGAATAATGTCACCACTGCTCTCGTTAGTTTGACAGGGGTTTTTCTGATAGATGGAGAAGATTTAAATGTAATTGCTGCTACAGTCCCCTCTTCAGAATTTCACTATAACATCAACAGTAATATTAACCAGCTACTAGAAAATAGTGACCAGATCAAAAGGGAAGGCTACTATTTAACTAGAAAATTCAACATATTGAAAAATAAGCTGGTAAGCAAATGCTCTACAAAAATTTCTTCCATTATTCAAGATGTGCTCATGAAATATTAAAAGTTTTATTTAAAAAGATTAATTATGTGGGTATCTATGGCAGATAGATTTGTATAGCTTGAGCTATATTAAATAAATTTTATTCTATTAGTCTAACATAATAAGGAAAACACAGACATAATACTAAGAAAAGAATAAAATAGACTGTGGAATATTTGTCAAAGAAAGCAGCAAAGCAATTTTTTTTGGTACACTACAGACTGTACAAAACACAACTGTGTAAGTGGCAAAGAATGCACTTCTGGGTCACCTACTTGTTCTTACCCATCTGTTTAAAGTAAACTGTGATCAATGCTGCAATCTACCTCCAAAACAACTTCTGCTTTTTATTTGGAATCCTCTTCCCAAAATGAAGAGAAAAAAGTGCTAAGCAAAATAAGCTAAGTGCTTATCTTGACTTCTTGGTATCCAGAAGATAATAATGCAGAATGCTTATTTGCTTTTATTTTTGTTTAGAGTAAATCAATGTCACAACAAAAAGCACTGAAGAATCTACAAATGGTCCAGATAATTCACACACAACAAAATGAACAGCGAGTATGGACTCTAGCTGAAACCAACACTGTTCATGCAATCTAGGTATCTAACAGGAGAAAGCAAGCTAAAATCTATGCTATTCTATTTACAGCATCACATGAAATTTCCAATATTCTGCAGATGAAAAGAAGCTATGAGATCATATTTCGTAAAAGTTGAAAAGTAAAAAAAAACCCAAACAACAACAACCAAACAAAACAGGAAGAATAAGGAGTCTCTCATGAACCCAGTATAAAATTGCTGCCTTGTTAAACAGGACTTATCAATAGTTCTATCAAGCAGCAGAAAAGCAACTGCAGAACTTTCAACAGCTCCTTCCACATTTCTTGTTCCTTTTTTAAACAAAAGTTCAAAAGATAATTGCCTCTCAGTACAGTTAAGAGACCTGCCAATGATTTTCTCACTACTTGCTCTTGATCAATCAGCAAAAAACTGAAAGGCAGAGGACCCCGTTTCTTCTTTCTGATGACACCTCCTTGACTGTCAGAATTTTTTGCTGTTGACCTTTGATCAGCTTTGATTGGCTACTTGAAAACAGTTTTCTGAGATACTTTCATGAACAGGGAAACCAACAGAATTCCTCTCTTCTCTAGATAAAAATCCTCCTCTTGGAGGTCTTGTTGGTAGGGTGATGCTAATAAAATTATGTGGAATGTCTTCTCTCATATTTTTGTAATTTCCTTCTGCACAGAGCCCTTCATGAAACACATACTACATTAAACTCAAACCCACACAAACTGTATGTTGAATTATAGCTTACTTTTTATATAAACCTGTAAGAAATACAGAAGAATAGGTTAAGCTGTTGACTTTGAGCTGATTCTGTAGCAGGTGCTGTGCAGTAACTACAAGCTTGTTCTAATAGATGCTATGAATAATTTCTGACAGAATTCAGCCTTGTCACTCAAATGAAACAAAAAAGGTCTTTGGAAAATGTGCCACACCTGCAGAATTGATCTATCTCCCTCATGTCCTACAGAAATATTTTATGTATATACTTTATATGTATATTTACAAACATATATATTTATAGATGCACAAAGAACTTCAGGTAATGGGAGTAATCCATGCTCCTTTCAATATAATGAAACTTCTGACACTTAAAAATGCAATAGTCTGGCCAACACTGAGTTAAAGAAAATTAATGGCTACATAAACTCCTCTGTATTACCAGCCATTTCTAGCTGCTGCTTCATAAATACTGTCTTTGCAAAACTGTGTTTTCCAAGAATCTGGAAGCAGGTTTGTTATTTCCACAGTAAAATACTAAACATCATCCAGGAACAGTTGTGAAACAATGTAATTTTCAGTTTGTGTGGTTTACAAGTTTGTCTCTACAAGTGGTCACCTGCCATTCCTACAGTCTTTTTCTGTTGCATTTCCTCATTTATCTCCTGATATTTATGATGCTATTTCTAGGCTTTAATCTTGATTTGCGATGATTCAAACTGCCTCAGTTACATCTTTAGAAGAAACATTTGGGAATTCATAGGCATAAACAAGCATAATAGAAAGTATGCAAAACAAAATCCATTTCTTTCAGGTATCTTGAAACTCAAGAGAGATGTACATGTCTTACATGTTTTAACCGTTATCTCATAACAAACTAGTGGCACAGGTCAAGGTATAGAACCTATCCACTGAAACTCAGTAACTTCAGCCTCTGATGTTGCACTCATCTTTTCAAAGAACACTACTGTAAGGAAAAAAACCACAACATAACAATAAAAAAACTGAATGAAATAAAATATGAATCCTTTTGCTGATGAGCTTCAGCTTTTGTGGAAAAAAAACTCGAACGACCAGTTTAATTTCTCTGACCCAGCTATCCCTTTCTAAATAAAAATACCCCAGCAATGAATCTGAAAACTGAACCAGACAAAAATGTAAACTGGCAAAAAAGGCGACATTCCTAATATGCACCTGTATGTAAAGCAGAGATGGTTGCTTCTGCCAGCGAGATGAGAAAAGCAGAGCTTCAAAAGTAAAAGATATAACTTGTTTATGGAGTGATTATATGGTATAGCAACAAACCAAAAAGAATGAGCTAATGATAACAACAAGAGATGTAGAGGAACGCAGTGATGGTTTCAGCTGGCTAGAGTAAAGCCCATGTGCAGTTGAAAATCAAAGCTCTAATACTCAAGTGAAGCAGGGGGTGTTGTTGAAGTCTGGTTGGTAAAATGGTGCTGATCCCTTTGGGAAAATGTAGTGACAATAAAATGAGGGAACAGATTGCAAGAGGCAAGAAATAAAGAGCAGAGAAGCTGGAAGAGAGTCTTCACCCCAAAAATGTATTTAAATCAGGCTAGTAGTTACCATTTGCCTGGCAATATAAAATACAGCTTAAATCTCTTAATCTCTGTGAAGATGCTGTTGTCACAGTGACTGTTCTTTTGTTATCCTTCTTACGTACATAAGCAATTTTTTCAGTAGTGTGACTGATGTGGGTAACAGAGAGAAACTATCTAGTTACAGTAAATACCTAAACATAAAGGAAAAAGTGAAGCTGGAATCCTGTGGAGTCACAGTTTAGAGTTAGATTATTTCTGACTATTTATCCAAACCAAAAAAATCCAAGCTGATTCATCATCACAGTGCATCAAAGGGCCCTTTAATATCTGCTTCTGATTGCAGTTGCAGAGTACATACACCAAGAATAGAAATAACATGTGAAGTCAATTAAGACTAACCAAGTTTCATTTCCTGGGACCAAAACTGTTTAATCAAACACGTTTCAAAACATGAATGGAAAAACCCCACATATTCAACTATTAGAAACACATCCTACCCGCACCAATGACTTCACTTCTGAGAGCACACAGGGTGTTTAATCTGTTACGGTTAATTCATTTCTCAACACCAGCTATGTCATATTAAATCTAAACAATTGCATCAACAGGAAAACTGACATTTCTGCTTACACAGTTGTGAAGGTATCAAATGGCTTTCAAAAATTTTTTGGACCAGAACATGGAAACTTGCCTGTCCACAAAGCAAGATGAAAATGTTGTACCCCAAATTCCACTTTAGGATAAAAAAAGAATTTCTTTGAAACACTCTATAAGCATGACTAGGGGCACTACTAACATGTATATGGAGCTGCTGGTTTACAAAAGCCTTCCTGTGTTAGGACTGGACTGATTCCGAGAGCCTATGGATACCCTTTCCAGGCTGTGAAAATACTTCATTAAGATGAATACAAAACCAATGCCTGTCACAAAGACAAAATCTGGTGTATGTCCTTTATAAACACCTATAAATCAACCTAATTTGTTCTATGTTTTGTCTTACAGTTTTTAGCATGAATTCCAATCAGTAATGCAGACATGTTTTCTAATTTTTAAAAGTATATATTGAAAAGGGATAATGTCAAATGATAGAAAAAAATCAAGCAAAATGAAGTAAAGGGATAGCATTAAATACAATATGATGTACGTCAGGAACAAACAAGCCCTGCATTGGATAAACAACTTAGTTTCCAAAATTTGTCAAACAAAACATTCAAACTTTTTTCTAATTGACCTTTCTTAAGATGACACATAAGATTATGTATTCATCTTCCGCAGTGATATCTCTTCTCATTCCACTGGATAAACAGATCTTATGTTAAGTAACTTTTACCTACAAAACACACAATATGCCTTGGTTTCACTGAAAAAAGGTGAGCTACTTTGACTGAAATTATATTTTTTATATACAAGTTTCATCCAAATATCTGGAATCCTAGGGACTTTTTATGTGGCACTTTAAGAGCAAGTTGGTATTACTTCCACTTACTTTCACAAATCAGTTCATGTTTATGTGATTGATGTTACAATATCTTCTTTCCTGTGCACAGAAATAAAGCCTTGGATTCTCAGAGACAAAATTGGTCAGCTTTTCACATGTAGGTCCTAGGTCTACAGATAGGTAAGACTTTTTAAAAATGTTTAAATATTATGCCTCCAGGCATTTTAAGATGGCTAAGATCACATCAACCAAGTTTTATCCAAAATTTGGAACTTCTCTGTCATTAAAAAGATGAAGGGATGTGGGTGAGGTATGTGTGGAAATCCTTCATACCTTTCACACAACATCCAAACTACAGCACTTTACAGCAATAGACAAGCACAATAGCCCTTAGCTTGGTAAAGAACTTGGATCACCAAACTGACTCTGAAGAGCATTCCCTTTAAAGAATGACAAAAATTACACTAACTTTCTGAATGCAAGAAGCTACCTCTCTTTCTCTGGTGGCACAAACATTCAAAACACCTGCCAGAAAAGTCATAGGGATTTTACTGCAAGCAGGAACCCATTTTGAAAAACAAACATTCTAAAACCAAACATCCATAGCCATTCTGGCTGTGATGTTGTCTACTTGGACTTTAGTAAGGCCTTTGACACAGTCTCCCACAGAATTCTCCTAGAGAAACTGGTGAAACATGGTATAGACAAATGGACTCTTCACTGGGTTAAAAACTGGCTGGATGGCTGTTCCCAGAGAGTTTTGATTAATGGGGTGAAAGTGAGCTGGCTGCCAGTCACCAGTGGTGTCCCTCAGGGCTCAGTTTTGGGGCTGGTCTTGATTGGAATTTTTGTCGATGACCTGGACGTGGGGATGGAGAGCACCCTCCGTAAGTTTGCAGATGACACCAAATTGTGTGGGAGTGGGGATCCGCTCGAGGGCAGGAAGGCTCTACACAGGAACCTGGACAGGTTGGATTGATGGGCCAACGCCGACTGTATGAGGTACA
>JAAGNO010009240.1:27582-45178 GCA_033439905.1 Ceryle rudis | reverse complement strand
CTGTTGCTGCTTCCTGTCATCCCCGATTCCACCTGTCAGTATTCTCAATAACCTTTTCAAATCATACCAAGAAAATGTGATTGACGTCTGAAACAACACATTTGTCCCTCGCAGCAAAGACTAGACCCAGAGTAACTTATTGTAAAGCTCTGTTTCCACCAGGCAGCAATCCATATTGAAGCTTATTAAAGTCATGTGTTCAATTTTTTCATAATTGCCCCCATTCAAACCATGGCAGGCAGCCAATAAAGCACTAAGTGGAAGTTTCTGTCGGTCCACCTGTCTTTCTGCAGCTAACGAAGTGTGCCGTTTTTTGTCTTGTAGACGTTACACAATTCATTGTCAGAGGAACTTGTTATATATAGACTTAAAATAAATTAGTTCGAGACGAGGCCAAAGCCATTCGACTATACTGCTTTGTAGAGCAAGTCATGTATTTGTTATACAGAGTGACACATTAATACTTTGTTTGGGTGGAGAGCTTATTCTTAAATAAGAACGGGGAATTCTGATTCTTGGCCATATTCGTCTGTTAAATGTCCTAATTAAAAAGGATGACATCCTGAGCAGCATGGGTTTCAGCAAGGGCACCCACCAATCTGGGTGATGGTCTCTGCTACTTTGGTTCATCAATTAGCTGGAAGCTCTTCCTCTGCGAGGGTTGCTGTGTTTTCAGACCTCTTCCCTCTGCCAAAGCCCAACCTACAGCTGAGGATTCCTTTTGCTATGCTTCAAAGTGTAGGAAGACATCAGCGATTGCCTCATGTTACCCTACTTGGAGAAGTGAGAATTTTACACACCTCTAGGAAAGAAAAGGAGGTTTTAAGATTACCGGTCCTTATCTCTACGAACAACAGGTACGCACTTTATCAAACCTGCAATTAATTTGCAGTTGGAAATGCCTCCCGGAGCAGAAACTCCACTCCAGGAGAAGCAACACTGGCAAAGTGAAGGGAAAAAAAAAAAAAAAAAATCTCCTGCTTTCTATCAGACCAATTCATCTTGAAAATTTTCTTTGCCTGTGAGGAGATTGGCAAAGACAGCTGTTGCTTCATCCTGGAAAATGGCCCAAAAAAGGTCTGCAAAAGAAGATGTTGCAGTGATTTTATTCCAAGCAGTAAGTTTAGCGGCAGGGCTCTGCATTTGCCTTTATTTTTGCTGTAAAACTCAGGTGTGCTGGCACACGTTCATCCAAGGAAATGAGCAAGCCAGCAACTTTGCTTGCTGGTCATTAGCTGTGAAATGCTTCTGGATAAGCTAAGATAATTCTTCAGTTGAGTGATCTCAGAGTAAGACTGACGCTTTAATTGTGGTGATACCCTGACTGTCAGCACATGATTTCCTTGTCCAGCCGGTTTATGAGCAGCAAAGTATCATGTCTGGTCAGGCCTGAAGGGGAATAAAACAGAGTCTCCCTTGGATCAACTTCAGGCTGGCCTGATTGCTGTTGCAGAGAACGTCTCACTTTTATAAACTGCTCTCCTGGAAGGCTTTTCCTGACTCATTTTCCCTCTTCACCTTCCACAGAAAGAGTATGTTGACAGAAGCTTCTCTCTACAGACTCTTGCCCTTCTTTTAGATCTTTATATTAAGACTCTTCAGCAAAGTTCATTTTTGTAAAAATTCAGTTGAGATACAAGGATGCTATTCACCTTCCTTTATGTATGGCCAGCTCTTTGTTGTTGTTGGGCATGGTGGGAAAAGGGGGAGAGGAAGGGAAGGATGTTGGAGAGGTTGCCAGTGGTTAAATTCTTGCTAAGACTGGGGGTATGGCTTCTGTCAGGTGATTGAGCATATGACTTGTCCTTGGGCTAATAGGTTTTCTGGTTCTAGATGCTTTTACAGGCTGGATTACCTTCTGTGACCTCTTTTTCCAGGGTGAACATAAATGCCATTCAGACAATGTTAGACCTAATCAGGATTAGCTCTTTTGTTGATTTTGCTTGGAAGGATGACTGAGGTGACTGTTTAGTGTTCAGTAGATGGGACAAAACACTGCAGGGTAAATTTGCACACAGCTCAATCCAGCTGCTTTTCTGAGCAATGCAGAAACTTGGCTTTTTTTTACTTAGATCTGCAGTGTGCACATTCATGTAGCATGTAGAAGAGAATGAGATGTAATCTTCCATCTCTGCCCATGCAAAGACATTTATGCTCCCTTGGAAGATCTGGGTCTCAATATATGCATGTTAACTGCTTTGGAAAGTTGGAGAAAAACTCATCTTGATGATCTGTTAAATAATTTGAAGGCTCTTCTAAACGCACTTAGTAAACACTAAGGTCTGTTCAGGAACTGGAGAATGATCTCACCAAAGCAGTGTAAAGGGGCCTTAGCAGTGTGTCTGATTTTAACTGAACAAGGATTATTTGGCTAGGGTTATTTTGGTTTTCATACAGCTGTACTATATTGGGTTCTTTCACCACAATAATGCTTGCTAAGATTGCTATGTTGTTTTATCCCTTCTGAAGGAAATGCCAGAGCTTTGAGTTTCACTTTCAGCACCTCCTGAAATATGTTTCACCGTTTCTATATGCTTAATGTGTCTGTTTGCAAATGCATCCATCAGCATCTGTTCAGCCTTGGAGAACTGGCACTGGCCTTTTCCCTTGAAGGCTGCACTTCTGTCGGAGGCTGAGACGAGAACTGGAGTCTCTTTTAGAAAGAGACATGCCCAACAATTTAAAGCCCAGCAGGTTAGATTCAGAAGTTTCTTACCCCAAATTATCATTTGTTTAAACTTTTTTTAGATCCATAAAAATGAAAGATTGTATTTATTGTACAAAATCCCAGAAAAGAGCTGCGTTTGGTCCTCATACATGAGTAATCCCAGTGTATTGTGAGAAACAAAAGGCAGGGTTTTGACTGAGTGGATTTCCTCTCTCCATAGTCCAGCTCTTCCTTCTGTTAATGAATAAAGGTGAACTTCTGGGTGACAGAAAGGTGGTAACGGAAAAGGAATTCAAATGGCCATTTTGCCTCTGATCTGTAGAGCATGGAAGTAAATCCTACTGCCAAACACGCGAAACTAACTCCCCATGTAAAAAACCAGAGCCATTCTTTTCTGCTCCTTCAGTGCTGTTTTTCACACAGTTGGCAACATGAAGTTGAAGTAGAGAGAGAATTATTTTTCAAAAATACAAACACTTCCAGGGTGAGCAAGTTTCATTTACGATGCTATTATAGTGAGTATTATACTTACCCGTTTTCAGGTTATAACTTTCACTTGAAGCTTATATAAGTGAGGGTTAATGTCCAAGCTGCCGAATGAAGAGATGTTCTTTGTAGGTGGTTTTTGGCAACGTTTAAATCTCATTCTGCTAAGATTTGCTTCAGTGTTCTCATATTATTTTGGGGGGAACAACATTCATGCAGTCATTTCCCAGTAGGACATGGTAATGCAAGTACAGACCTCTTCAGAGAATGAAGACCATTGCTTAATTTGTCCCTATTTTCAGGGGCAAGCATTTATGAAAAATAATATATTAAGCTGTTCAAACCTGTAAATTCCCCTAGGTTTCATTGCAGCCGTAGTCACTACAGTCAGTAGCAATTATTTAAGATTGCTCCATGGACTTTATATATTCCCTATCTAAATATTTTTTTTCTGTCTTAGTAGCAAAATATCCCACAGAAAAAGTCGTGTGAGACTGAAATTTTGAACACAATGTTGAAAAATAGAAACAAATGCTGGACGTCTAATATATTTTAATCTTGAAAAGGTCTTTAACGCTCTGAAATGTTAATGAAAAAATTATTTCCATTGATTTAAATAATGACGCTGCTAGGTGGGAGGAGACAGAAAAGGAGTGGTGAGCGGTTGTTAACAGTAGTGTGCTATGTGAAGCACGCTGATGTTACCCTTAAAAGTCTAAATGGGGAATGAGGCACATTGCCAGAACTGGAGAGCTTTTCTTACAGCTGCCCTGTAGTCTAGTAGAGACTTCATGCATCAGGACTGCTGTTTAATTATTGCTAATTTGTCTAATATTTGAAGTTAAAGCTTAAAGTTGTTTTCCTCACACACACAGACGTGAGTAGCTTGTAGCCTCACTGAATAGAGACACGTGGAGTTTGAAAGGTATCTTTGAACCTTCTCCAAACTCAAGCAACCCTGCGCTAATAGAAGCGAAACTACAGTGGAAACAAGAAAAACCTGCACTAAGAAGTTGGCATGCTGAGTGAAGTGGTGCATGCTGCAACATGTCAGTGGTGGAGACAGTGAGATTCTTGGCTAGTTGGACTTTTTCAGCCCACCTGCATCTGTCCTCCATGGTACTTTTCATCCAGTGGGGTTGGCCCCAGCTGGGGCTGAAACCCTTGTTTCACCCCCAGGATTTAACCACAGATGTGAAGCTGCAGCATCCTTATGTATTTAAAAAGAGAGTGCTTGCACTTAAGCCATATTAAAACCCAGGACTACATTGGTATCTCTGTGAGACCAAACTTTTGAGGTGAATTTGTGAACCTGGGGGCATTTCCCACTGGTACCCTGCCTAGTGTGGCAAAGTCCTGAAAGCCAAGGAGACAATAGAATGATGACTTGTTTTAACTAGGACCCATTATGTCACTTTATTCACACCTAAATGGGGCTTTCTTAGAGGTGTAACATAACTGTAGATATTTAAGTGATTATCTCATTATGGTCACAAGTGTCTGTGGGAACTCCCTGTGAATGTTCTAATTTCTGAACAGTTCTTCTTTTGGAAAAAAAAAAAGAGGCACTTTTATTTGGCTTTATCTTGTATTCTTTTCAGTCTAATATGTGACCATAACATCCTATTAAAATGAATAGATACAATAGGAAATTTCTAATGAACTTTTCCATCATTCTCCTTAATTTGTCTCCTAGAAGGCTGGAAAGTGATGTGGTTGATCGAGCTGACTGAAAAAGTTAAGACCATTAAAAAAAGCGTAAGAAAGTACAGATGGGCAGAAAAACGGGTTGGTTTTGGCCCGAAGTATTCACAGATTTGAGTTACACTTGAATAATAGTTTCAACTAAATAAAAGATGGATTTTTGAAAATTAGTACAACTCGTTCTCAGTAAAACGTAAATATTTTTCTTTCCAAATAACGTCTGTGTAAACATTGACCGAGCTCTGAGCAACAAAACCAAAAACTGCAATTATTTTGAGAAGCAGTAAATAATCTAGAAAAGAATTGGCTGAACAATATGCATTCAAAGCATATTTGCAGGTTGGCTGAGACATTACTGGAGGAAGCTTCCACAGGTTATGTAAGCTTATTTCCAATTTTCTTTTTAGTTTAGTCACCAGATTTGAAAATTCCTTCTGTTCATCCTCAAGTTTGGGAACTCCTGTTTAATTTTTTAAAATAACGTCTCAAAAAAACCAATGGCAACAGACAAAAAGACAGGCCATCCAGGATGAGATATTACAGATGTGAGAGATCAAGGTAGATCTATATGCAAAGCACTCAGGATATATGTGAAACCAGACCATGGAAATTTTGACTGACTGCTTTTCAAGGTTGCCTTCATATTTCCATACCAGCTCCTCCGTGCGAGTGTCTTCTCCTCTTGCCCGTTTTTTGCATTTGCTGTGCCACTTTTCAAAGCTATTTTCAAGTTAAACAAAGCATCTCCCATGCTAGAGATGCAGATCACTCCTTGGTTTTCCTCAGACAGAAACTCCCAGGCATCTCCTTCAATGAGCGCCCTGTGGGAGTGGGGAACACTTGCCTTATAAACAAACATGGCCCAGGGAAGCCAGCCTGACGGTTGCAAAAATAACCTACATGGAGGCAGGGTAAATAGTTTACATCTCCTTCAGCCTCTGCCTTGTGTCACAGAGCCGCTGGTTGAAATGAGCAAATCTGCTCTGGCCCCAAACGTGCGTCTTTGGAACGGGAGGTTGGAGAGGTTGTGCTTTAGATTGCATTTCATTGTGGAAAAAAAAGATATCTACTGATGTCCTGTGGACCACAGCCGACCAAAGAGCATCACTGCATCTGGTTTTGGCAACAGGCATCAGAATAGTACGTGGGGTTTGAGCGTTTCAGATATTGTGTCCTATTTTTCTTTGTCAACAGGAGTGGAGCTGTTTGCTTCTAATTCCTATCTTTATGAACCACAAAGTGTAAGAAGTGAAGAACATATCCAAACCATGGGAGTACAGTGTATGTCACTTCTCCTTTACTGCCTCAATGGTAGCTGTCTACCCAGGATCCACAGAGATGGAAAGATGCTTTAAAAATATTTCAGTATTTTGGAAAGATGGGTCCAGAAAATGAGTCTTTATATCTGAAATAAACGTCTCAGTTATGTGGGAGGAAACTTTGGTGACTTTGGTTTTGATAGCTAAAATGCACCAACCTCCATTTTACCTTTGCTTACATCTTAAATCAGATGTAAATCTGATCTCTGGGGATGATTTAGGTTTAGATTTCCATTGTTCGCTTTTCTTAAACAATAATCTTTACAGTTTAGGGAAGTCCCAGCACATGTGGTTTAAGACTGGAAGATGAAGAGGTCCCTCAACCAATGGCCTAGAAAATTAGGAGGGGGGAAACACCTGCATATCCCTGCTGGCCAGGGAATTTTGAAAGGGGTGTTTCTTTTGGCAAGAAGAGCTCCCCAGTTGGGGTCACTGTGGAAGTGGAGTCCTTTGTCCATAATCTAATTGCTGGGGAGGTTGAGAAGTTCGTGAGCAGGGCTAATTGCTCGAGTGCATTGTCCTCTGTATCTTTTCCTTGAATGAACTCCTGGAAACCTTTTACTAAGATGAAGCTGAGTGTCAGCCTCTTCAAATCTCAGGGTTGTCTTAATTGAGGAGAGGTTGGCCCCCACTTGTCAGACGATCCTGTGATGGTGTTTGGGGGATTTTGGTGACCCTCTGCTCAAACAAATTGGAAGGAGTATTGAGGTGACTTTCTTCTGAAAAGGAGACACTGGTGGGATGATCCGTGTTTGCTGTAGGGCAAAGTAAATGATGGATGTAGTGTATTGACAGGCAGAAAAAATAGGAGGGTCAAATTCTTTTTGGGGAGGGGGAGAAGGTGTTTCTAAGGGAAATTTTCTAGTGCATCTGTTCTGTAAAGAGTTTTCCGCGGTTCTCCCCACACCTTTAAGAAGGATGGTATGTGGTTAATTTTCAGTGTGTTGGTTGTTTGGTTGGTTTATTTTGTTGGGTGTTTTTTTGTTTGTTTTGGTTTTGTTTGTTTGGCTTATTTTTTTGTGTCTCGTTCACATACTTAGTTTGAAAGGTCTCTAATAGAAGCCTACAAAAAAGAAAGAATGTGTTTTGCTGGACTTTTTTGGACTTGGGTAAGAAATGCAACATACAGATGGAGTAATTTAATTATGCTGGTGTCTTGTAAGCACGTCTGAAAAGCATGGTTGGTTATTTTTTTTGGTTTTAATTTGGCAGTCTTTTCATTTGAGCTCTTCTAATACAGAGATCTATAAAAAGTACATCTGGTCCTTGCCAGAAGTGTGCACAGCCCCGTTTTGCCACCATTGTTATGGGCAGAAACTGAATTTGCCTTTGGCAGACACAAAAACTCCTGAGAGTGCTAAGAAGGAGCAATTTTGTGGGGAAAGGAAAAGGTGGTCTTAATAAAACACTTGATTAATATTATTGCTGAATCTGAAAACATTTAATGCTAGTGAAGGGAACCAGAAATACGATGCTAGAATGCTGTTCTTCCTCATAATCTATTTCTGAATGGGTGTGAGTTTTTAAAGTCAAGGGGTTTGACTCTTCCCAAGGCTCCCTAGTATTTCATGGGCTGCAGAAGAATGAATGTGAAATCCAAAAGGGACCTTGTAAATCTGTTATGGTGCATGCTGAGCTTGGTTTCACCTTCATTTTTAACATTGCAACTCGGTTTATTTTCAGTGGGAACTAAGGTCTAGGTGAGGAAAAGGGGAATTACTTCAGTATTTAATTATTTTTTAATTGACTTTCTCTAACTGGCAGAGAGAAAGCAAAAGGAATTCTGCACATATGAGATTCTGTCTCACAATCCTAAACCCACTGGAGGTGATGGCAAAACTTCCAACACTTGCAGTAAAGCCAGGATTTAGTTCTCTATCTTCAGGATTTTTAAAGGGGTGAAGCTTTGAGATCATGTCCTGTATTATAGATGTACAAACAGTCTGCAGAAATCACCAGTTCTCTCCTGAAACGCAGCCAAGTTTGGAATTGAATCTGCTCAATTTAATAACTCACATCAACAGTGCTGTTGAGGATAAGACTGAAGAAGTATGGTTGTTTTTATCCTGAGTGTATCACATCCTACTGAAACTGCAGCCGGCAGGATGTAGAATAAATTATGAAGTGCTAATTCAGTTACTTTTGTATTTAACTCTTCCTCTTTTGGATACATTTTCATGGATATCTGACGCCTTTCTTTAAATGTAGCTTGCTGGGTTTGTTGATTTATGACAATTATTTTCATATAAGAAACTCTGTTGCTGAGTAATAAAAACATGTGGCTGAATGCACAAGAAAATACCATTTTCTCAGACCATAGTCTGGACTTTTCTGAACATAGATTTACTAACCTCCATCTTTTGAGTATTACAAGCTTTGTTCGTGGTTGTTTTGAGGTTAGGTGGGTAACACGTAGTAGAGAAGTAACGCATTTAGCCTGCCAATGCTTCCACAATCTCTAGGCTTCGTGTTTTTCTCATGTTAGGAGTCAGGGCTTTACAATTACAAGCTCAAAACTTCCAAGATCAGGCAAGCAGATAGTCACCTATGATGTTTCCCCCTGCCTAGTAATGCTCCCTCTTACTTTTCTTGACACAACCCAGCAGCTGGAACGCGTGTCTCACAGCTCAGCTGCTAAAGAGGATCCTACAGCCGTCGCTCACTATCAATTTGGCAAACATTAGTCATAGCTGCAGCTGAATTTCCAATTGGCATTCTTGGATTTGTGCCATCTGCGTCGCTTTTGTCGGTGGACAAAGTTGGTGTTGCAGATACACGGACCTGCAAGTGCAGTATTCGAAGGAAGTAATTTTTGAGTAAGATTAGTGAAATACTTATCCTAACTATGGTATATTGTGCGGCAGAAAATTATTAAAACGGACATTTTTCTGCTGTCACACACATTTAAGCATTTACATTGATTTTCTGCTGAATATATTGCTAAATCTTCTAATTGTGTTTCCTTGGGCATGGTGGTGACTTAAGGAAAATAAAAAAGGGGGGAAAAAAAAAAAATTACTGTATGTTGGGGCCAATCAACTGCCCTTTTTTGAAGGATTTTTCCACAGCCTGGGCATGGAGATCAGCCCTGGTTTTTAGTTCAGAGATGGTGCTTCTGTCCTGTTTCCTATTACATGTAGGAAAGTGTGTGAATGTCTATAATCATCACATCCAGCCTTAAAAACTGGGTTTACCCTTTTTCTTCTCCATCTGGCTGCAGCTCAGTGATACTGATTGTTTTACCCACTATGGTCCCCACCCAGGAAAGGGCTTTAGAAAATCATTCCTCTATCATAGACTTGAGTAGGGAATTAATTTAGCAGGCATGCATTAAAAGAACAGCAATAAGAAATACAAGTTGGGAGAGAGTAATTTCAGATGGTTTTATAAGAAAATAATATTCCCTGTGCTTATTTACAGAATGTCCAAATACTATTTCTTATTCCTTAGTTAGGGTTGATCAGACCAATAGTCGGGCTGTGTAGCACGGAAACAACCTCTTATTTGTCCAACTTGACCACCAACACATTCTTTAAGAATTCTGCTATTTTACTGAAGAAAGCTAACATATTTGGGGTTTTTTTACCCTATATTTGGCATCTATTCCCTTACATATTCTGATGGAAAATGTTGCACAATTCATGCATTTAGTTACGTTAACGGTATTTATAGCGAGACACAGTACATTACGCTAATGAAGAAGTTTAACTTTACATCTTTACCTAGCTATAAAATAAACTATTTTATACAAATGAAAAGTTGAAAGCTTGGGAAAATATTTTTCTTTCTCTCTGAAATTACACAGCATCTCAGCTTGAAACATAGTTGCTGTAGGCCCCTTGTTCTTACGACCTGTAGTATTTTTAGAGATTGACTGGATCTGAAAGAAATGAAACTTAATTTGGATGACAATTTTCATCTCTTTAAAATAGCTGAAGAGGTGAAAAGGAAAAATCTAATTTTGATTTTTAAATTCATATCGGTGAACATCACCTTGGTCTGTTTAAAAGAAAACTTCATGAAGAAAGAAACAAATATTAAAAAAGGACTGAGAAAAAGAAGTTAAACATTATGGAGGAAGGTAGGTCGGGGAAAGCGGGGAAGAAGATTTGAAGAACAGAAGAATAAATTATGGGAAAGGTTGGTTTATTTTTGTTTATAAATGGTGCAAAAGACGATGCTTAAGAGTTTTCAGCATGGTAGGGAGGGCCTAAGCAGCCGTTCTTGCTGTGCTTAGGACCCTATGGTCATCAGAGCATGGTCTCTCCGCAGCATGGGCTGTACCTGAGCTGTCCAGAGCCTCAGGGAGCAGCCGGTTCCTTGCTTGGGGCTGTTGCTTTGGCTTGTTTTGTAAGCTTGTTCATAAACAGCAAATTTCCTTTAAGAAGTCCTCTATTTGATAGTTAGATGCCTGTGATCAAAGTGTTAGGCCACAGACTTGTGCTCGCTGTGCACACGTGAAGAGTGGCTGCGAGGGCCGTGGCTTTCGTATTTGCATTGCTTAGATTGAGGTTACCGTGTGGAATAGTGGTGGTATTTGCAATTTACAAATAACTTCATGTTTGTAGCAATCTAATCAATGTAACTAACTCCTTGTTCCCTCAGTTTGGACCCCTTGCGGGTTATTTATTTATATAGATATTGCTTAGATAGAATATGTATTTTATACGTGTAATATGGAATTTATTTGTGTTTATTGCAGTACAACTGCTTTTATCCTTTCAGGATTGTTATTAGCGTGTGGTTAGGATAGGCAGATACCCTCTGGCTGAGGCTCCTTTCTGTGTTTTCTCTGCTGTATTTGGAGTTTCAGATCATTCAGGACAAACTGGAGGGAGCAGGGGAAGAAGGAATGCCTGCAGATGGTATTCTATGCTAGTCCTGTATAAAGATTTTTCATCTACAGACCAGAAATGCTTTTAAAAGAAAATTACTGTTTACGTCAGTGGTTTGTAGATAGGTAAGGTGCATCATGGAGCAGGTGGGATAATGCCTTGTGGGTAGTCATCACTTTGGGAAGAGGATGTGCTTTTGGTTTCTGAATGTCCCAACCTCACTTTTGTGTTATGCTGCTTTGCAGGGTGCTTGAATGCAGACTAGCTCTTTTTTTTATTATTTTTTTTGGCTCCACATTAAAGCTAGGTGAGCGCACGTTCAGAACTTTTAATCACTTTAATGGCAATGGCCATTCGCATGAAGAGAATGGAGTCTGTGTGATCCACTGAAGTCAAGAGGGATTTCTGTAGGGAAGGGTACAAGGCCATTTCAGGAGCGTGAAGAATTGCAGGTCCAGGAAAACACCTGCCTTAGAAATACTGTCCTTTTAATTCCCTTGGGCTTGCCTGCTTGCTGAGATAAGTCACCCATATCAATCTATCAGATCCTTTTTGGAGAGTGGTCTTTTACTCTGTATTTATTTATGAGAGCAGAACTTCTCTCAATCTCTGTGTCACAGTCTTTAGGACATTACTACCATACGATGAAACTGAATATTTTTATTCAGTCTATTGTGCAGTGCCAGTGAACCTGAATAGGAGAAATGATATTGCAGAGAACAGAAAAGGAATTTCTTTGCTTTTTCAGATGGGCGTAAGGGAGTTCAATATTACCAGAAAAACTGCTTTGAACAGTGCTGATACAGAAGAGGTTTAATGAGGCTGGGGCTGTTTGCGGAAAATTAGTCGTCATTAGGGTAATATTCCTTCAGGGAGCGTTTCTAATGCCTGCAGGAATGCGGGGAGGGCAGATCAGATTCCTGGGCAACCTTGCAGGCTTTCAGCTGCCGGCGCGTGGTGCACCTGCGTGTTCCCCGTCTGACCTTAGAGCTGCCTTGAAAAGCTCTGGCATCTGTGTGTGAGGAAAAAGCAAGGGTTGAATTTGTGTGTGTGTGTGTAAAATCCATCTTTTTCTTGATGCTTAGAATGCCTTGTGCTTTACATCTTTGTAAAGGATACTGGAAACTCGTTTTCTGGGTATGCTTTTCAGTGGTTTGGGGTTGGTTTTGTTGCTTTTAATTTTATTAAATGAGTCTCTTACAGATCTCATAGAGATATGTCCAAATAGATGAATAGCATTCGGTTAAAAAACTGGGTTAGTTGGCAAGATTCGAGAATATAATTTCATACTCTGTTGCTTATCTCAGTAGGAATGTTCTCCCTAGCAAGTGCAGATTCAGGCATGACAGCTTTGGCATTTATCTCATTCGCAGAGGTCTGGGATGGCATCTCATTTTCAATCTCAGTTTCAAACTGTAGCGATGTGGAGATAAAAATGTAAATACTGCTGCTGTACCAGGATGGCCACTCCATCACGTTGTACTTCATCACTGGGATCTGTGGTAGTAACTTGCAAATTATAAGTGCCTGTAATTTCCATTGCTTGGAATTAACTGTTTTGTAATTACACTTTGATTTATATTTCTTTATCAGACGTTGTCGAGTGGTTAAGCTATGCTGCTTGTGAACTTCCACATCAGTAATTTCGTGGTATAAAATTGGGCTTATTAAATGCACCGATTTTCCTTTTTGGAATTTAAAAGTCACTTGCTTTGGCATCTGTAGCTTATTTCTTGCAATCTACTTAATTGAGTAGCTTCTCTGTTTATTTTAAAATGCAGATAAATGGCTTTCAGAGCAGTGTTTATAGCGTAATAGTTCCTGAAATAAGAGTCAACATTATCTCCTAGACTCTACCAGTCATAACTAATGATCCCTCTGCTTACACTGTTGAGCAAGTCAGGAGACACTGAACCCTGCAGAGAGCAAGGGCCCTGTGCAGTGGGAGGATAGTTTGTATGTGATGGCGCCTGGCAGACAAAGCTTCATGGCTCAGTAGTGTTAATTGGGAACCAAATTTTGTCCTCAGCCACCTCTAACCTCCTATCACTGAACTGTTCTTCTACGAACACAGATACAAACCCGAGGGCACACGCTGGTCTTGCTTCCCTCATGATTTAGAGTAAATACTATCAGTTTACTATTTGGTTTGTTTTGCCCATCAGAGTACATTTTGCAACACGAAATCTCTGCAGAAATTTGGGATATTTTTATGTTCCAAACGTCCCTGGCAGGCAGCCTAACAGAGGCATTGTGTTGAGGGTTGAAAAATAATTAGGCAGCTGCCAATTGCTGTATTTTGTCCAAGGGCTTTTTAAATGGCATTTTAATGTATTAATGAAAGTAAGATGCCTTTTTTATATTTTCCTGACAAGTCTTTTGGCTTGGTTCCTGAATGGAGAGTGGAAAGCTGTCCTTTGCAATAGGGTTAAATGCTTGCCTCAGGAAGAGAGAGGTGAAAGGAGGAAGGGGAAAAAAAAAGATTAGATTTACCATCCACGAGAAATGCTGTATTATTGTTAGCACCTTGGGAACAAAAGTTGTTTGTTTATACATGAAATTATGTAACCTGGGGAGCAACCTCATGGTATTGAGCATTGATATTCTTCTATACTTTTGTCAACTTGTCAATGCAATATTTTGCCTGAGGTTTTTTTTTCTTTTAACTTGCAAGAAGAGTATTTACTGGAAATTGCAATAATAGGTGTTGTGAGATGAATATCACCCTTGTAGAATTTCAGCCAGAGCAACATTCTGGTTTCAAACAGGCAGTCCAGCAGACAGCCTTTGCTGTCTTTAGGTGAATTTTAGCAAGTGACTTACAAATCAGTCTCCATACCTAATTCCTGTGTCTCCACAGCCATCCAGTCCACTGTTTTGAAAAGCTAATTAAATGTAAACATTTAGGTGGGTGACCGGCTGTAAAAGGAACTGTATATGAAAGCTGTTCCTACTTAAAGAAACTTAGATTGGTCGTGTTTATGCTTCAGCTTCCATGTTTTTCATTGTTTTTTCTGAGCTTTCACATTATCTTAAAAGTAGGTTTTGAGCTTTGTATTGGCTGGAGAACATCGGGCTGGTACAGAGCACGGTCTGGGTAACACCACGTACAGTGCAACGGCCACACTATACAAAGAAAGCAAGTTCAAATCACTGCTTACACTCTGAAGATGTTTTATGGATGTTCCCAAGAACAGACTACAAGAGGCACAAAGTAGAATAAGCAGCATGCCCTCGGAGAGTTGAAGAGGAGGAACGTGATGCAGTCGAAGCAGTTTCTGGCCAGACCACGTTACAACACTAAGTTGGCAGCAGATGGCAAGTCATGTGCCTTTTTCACGTGGTCTTGTTAGCATGTACCAGTAGGTCCCTTAAGAAGGGATGCAGCAGAACAGACCAAACAGCATGGAGGAGGAAAAATTCAATCATTGCCTCTGCTAGAATCAAATGGCTTAAAAAACCCCATGTGCAAGGCTCCAAAAAGGAGGTCTGTATTTGCAGAGACAATATATGCTAATTATTTGGAAGAGGAAACTGGACACAATTTTTTTTATTGTGATACTGTGTAGAGTCTTGTTTCTACACAGTATTCTGTAGATCAAATATCCAGATACCTCCTTGTCTTTGGTTATTGCACTAGGAATCATACTGGTTTCACTCAGCATCCTGAAGAGCCTGCCCTTATGTCTGAAATCAGTTGAAAGTTCATACAGTTCCAGATTAGTTTTGAGCATTTTTCTCATAGGAACATAGCTCCTATTTCTTTCAGAATACTCCCATTGGTAAAAACCAGCAGCAATAAACCTTCCAACAAGAAACTCGATATGTAGTTCTGAATGAGCAGATATCTCTTATTTTCATTAGCAGTTTCCAAACACGGAATTAGATTAGGTAAAGATGGAGCAGAGACTGAAGTATCATTTTGTAGAGAAAAGCATTTAAGTACAGAATTCTGTGAGCGTGTTCTGACTGTAATGTCTGATGTTTACAGCTTTGTATCAGGAAGAAAATAAAGCTGATTAGTAACAGTAGCTACAGGTCATCTCTAACAGTTACATCCTAGCATGCAAATGATAGATGTTATGTGTTACGTCGAGGGGACATGCTATATTAAATGACCATCTTATCTGGAATAAATATTCATTACCAGATTACTTTTCCTTTCATTAAAGTTACAAGCTAACTAAGTTAGTTCAAGGATTTGAAACAATAATCTGTGGGTTGGTTCAGTTTGTTTTTTTCAGTAGTATTCTGTGGTTACATATCTGCCTGAATCACAGTTACAGAGTGATTCAGTAGTGATTAGCAGTGGTTAGTCAACTTGTAAACCAGCTCTCAGGATAGCTAATTACTCTTAACTGTTGTATCTCTGCCTTGGAATTAAATTCTTGCTGACTTTCCATTACAGGACCAAATTTTGCTGCTTTTTGTGTACAGTTGTGTCAAGTTTCCTATCTTTTTTTGTGACGTGCTATGGTAAAAACCTGTGTATACTGGCAGCAATTTCATGACCTCTTTTGTATCTCTTTCTCTGAAAAAAAAAAACCAAAAACCAAACAAACCCAAATTACAAATTGCTGCTTCTGTGCCATCGCTTTTAATAGTCTGTTCTCTGTTGGCAATTGTTTCTTTTGCCTATAAAGTAAAGAAAAGCAAGCCTAAAAAACATTGAAACCTTCTTGTGATTGCATTCATTGTAAAACAGAGCTTGCCTTCGATAGACGAGCTCCAGGCTGCGGTGCCGTGGCCTGGACTGCAGGTAGGCCCACTTGAAAGGGACGTGGGCAAGCAGAAGGCTCCAGCTTCAGTGTGCATTTCACATACTGACCTTGGAAGCCACTGTCAACCATCTGGAAATGGTTACAAATTCTGTATTGCTCAGAATCCTTATTTTATTTGTAATTCCAGGATTTTCTTTTTTTCTTCTACCATTCTACTGTCATATCCTATGTAGCCTGAATATTGCTTTGTGCCTGGCTGAAATAATATTGTTTGCCAGCTTACAATCAAAGGGACTACAGAGAAAAACAGCTGACCTGTATTAAGCAGAGGCAGTCTGGACTACATTTCTTTACTGCTGAATAACACGCCGCAGGTGCAGGATTAGCCCAGCGTACGGTGCTGTGTTTGCTCAGCGGAGCCCTCCGAGCCACCCTCTGCCTCCTCACATGACTCTCATCTTTGGGGAATCTGGCAGCAATGTAGCAAGCCCACGGAGACCCAGTGTAAGTAGAAGGCTTAGCTTTTCAGCTCACAAAGTACTTGTGCTTCCCCCTGCCTCTTTTTTTCCCCTTTTGTACTTTTTCTGTGTCCTTTCTTTTATTTCCTTTTTCATTTTGTTTGTTTGTTTTAAAGCCTGATGTGAGCAGACCACTGAAGAGGCTGAAAAAAACCTCTTAAAACAGTGAAGTTCAGTGTTTTTCCAGAAAGGTCAAAAAGGAACCTGTGTGAAGGGAAAAAAAAAAACCTAACAGCAGCATGGTTGGCATTGTGGTGAGATGCGGGGCTGTCCCGTGGGGCAGTGGGGAGCTGACTGCTTGTGGCGTGCACCGTCTTGGGCTTGAAGCTTCATCTCTAGCAGGAGGGGGGACACATACTGGAGATTTCCTATTCATTCACGTGGACTGGGGCTCAGAGTTTGTATGGTGTCCGGGGTCTGCTGCATATCCTTAGGTGTGCTTTGCTTAGTTTAGTTTAAAGGAGAGAGGTGGTGGATTTAAGGAGAAAATACTGCAGATAAAACAAAAGATTTCCTATTCCCTTTTTTGTTGAGGAATGAAGAAAAAAAAGAGTTTGGTTTGGTTTGTTTTGTTGGTTTGGTTGGTTTTGGTTTGTTTTTTTTTAAGATTTGGTCATTGGCATTCAGCCCGCCAATGAATTTCAGAGGATGTTTCTCTTTCTCCTGAAATGTGCTTTTATATTAATCTCTGGGTTTCGAGTTGATTTTAAAATAAATGTTTTGGCGATAATAGACCAATTTTGATGCCAGGTTTGTGTTTTGAGGATGAATTACAGAGCTGGGTCTAGGTCTAGCCTTAGCAATGGATGCGTTTCTGCCTAATTTTAAAGGTACTTTGTCAATATATAGTGCATGTATATGTCAATAATGCTTACTAAAATGCTGCATCTCTTCTATATTTTAAATAGCAGTTAATTGGAAAAATGGCCAAATAATAAAGACAAATGCACTTTCTCTCCTGAAACTTTTCATTACTGTTCATATATGGCTGGGTGCTGAAAAAAACCCGTGTTTTATATTTGGCCAGAGTTGTTTCTTGCTTCATACTCTGTAGAGAAGGTCTAAGGAGAGAATGGTGGTCACGCAGCTCTTGAAAACTTCTGGTCAAGGAGAAGAGCACACGGGATACAAGTTGTAAGGGTGTTGGCAATTCAGTTTTCTTTCCCCAACTTGGAGGTGCTTTATGAAGTGCATTTATGGAGATGTAGCCACACGATATTGAAAAAAACCCCAAAACCCAAGCGAGCAAACCCAGCAGGGCTGACGGCCGGCTCCTCTTCCAGGGGAGGGAGTGGGTGAATGCGGGGACACCAAGGATGCTGCTTGTTGGGGAACTAGTGATATG
>JAAGNO010009240.1:5949-27482 GCA_033439905.1 Ceryle rudis | reverse complement strand
GCCCTACGGCAGCCGCGGGGCGGGGGAAGCGGCTGGCGGTGGCGGGAGCGACCGGGCGGGGTGAGCCCGACAGCCAGGGGAGGGAGGGGGTGGGCGAGCATGGCACCCTGCCAGCGGGGACTGACCGATGGTTTGGCGGCAGCGTCCTCGGGCGTGGGTGGCATGTGCCTCCTTCCTGCCCAGACACGAGCTCAGCAGATGCTGTGGAGTGTTCAGACAAGGAAATGCTTTTAGGTTACTCGAACACTTCAGGAAAACCATAGCGCTTGTGTCTGCTTCTTGTTGTTCCATGCAGGCGATTAGTTTTGGTTTGCAATAGAGATGCTTTCCTCCCCCTTTAAATGGATTTGTTTTCTGTCAAAGTGAGTAAGTCAGTGACACTTTTTGTTGCGTTTGGCCACGCTTGCATAAGATAAGATTTGTGCCTCAGCCCTCCTTTGTGAACACAAACATCTTCTTCATCGTGTGCAGTTTCTACACATGCAGCTCAAATCCCTACTCAGCCCGATGGCAGTGGCAGTCAGATCAATTCAGTCCCTGCCTTGGCAGATGAGTGGGGCAAGAATTTATACTGTCACTTGTCCAGTGACTTAAAACACTGCGTAGCCTGGTGACCTGGCAGGGTGACGTTTGCCTTCAGGAAGAAAAATTCTTGCAGATCTTTAAGGGCTTCATTCAGCAACACTTAGTGGCTGAGTGTGTCATAAAGACATGGGGTTTAGGGATGCCAGTGGCATTCGCTCATGAAAAATTATCAAAATATCCTAGTGATTTTTTTCAGACACTAAATAATCTGTCCTTCTGGGACGTAGACAGGCACTTGAGGAAAAGTGGGGAGGGGCGTTGGTAGGAAGCACCATCATCCGCATGATTTGGGAAGCATTTGTGAAAAGCTAATAATAAACTAAGTTTAAAGAAAGTTAGATATGTCTGCCCATCAAGTTTTTTAAAAGCCATAAAAAAGGCAGCGTGCTTATGCCATAAGATAGCTACATGATGGTTTCGGTTTTGTGAAAGTCTACATTGTTTAATTTATTCTTCTGAGAGGGAACAACTGCGGAGTAGTAGGACTGAGAAAGCAGTCAGTGATTTATGAAGTAGGTTGCTCTTTAGCCTGAGCTGGGGATTTGTCATGTCTACTCATGAACAGCCAAAACCAGTCAGTCAGAAGGGCACTGGCACCTTTGGTTGGCACTGTCTTCTGCAAGTATGGCAGTTTGGGCTCACTAGGGCAGTGCAGTCACACATGGGAAAGGAAAGCATGTTGGTTTTACTTCTCTAGTGGTTTTATGCTAGATTTCATTTACTGGGGCTTTGGATCAGAAATATACAGGTCTTGGCATCTGACCTTTCCTTGAGTTTTATGGTAGCCTTGAATATCCAGCAAAGGGAAACCATCATGGTCCGTTTTTCCTCCTCTGTCATATGATTGTCACCAATAAAAAGTGTTTTATTGTTACCTCTTGAGTATTTTACACAGTAGATCAGGCTGAGTTAAGAGGTGTAATTTATTTCAACTTCTTCAACTGCGCTGTGTTTTCATTGCTGACTATTTGCCAAAAAATATCCCATGGAAATACTTTTATCTGATGACTGTAAAGCACAGTGAGTTAGCAGTTAGTTATTTCCCTTTCTCTTAAAACAATCATGTTGATGGTATAACCCTAGCCTGGTGGGAAGTCATCAGGCTGTAGTTTATGATATAGCATAGGAAACTCTAGCAGGGTGCTGCATGATAGATTCATATTTTAATAAAAGAATTATTTGAGGAAAAGCACACTGACTGCATCGCTATGCATGGAGTAACCTTGTGGTTTAAAATGTCTCTCCAGCAGTTTTATCAAGTTGACTGGTTTTCTTTTGAGGTTTGAGTGTTTGGTTGGTTTGGTTTTTTTTAATTCCTGTTCCAACAGTTTTGTATGAGTACACTTAATTTCCAGTCCAAAGCAGCAGTTGAACCAGCCGTTCTGTGATGTGCAGAGCTTCTAGGTGTGTGCCTTCTCTGAAGCAGTGAGCATCGCTCTCCATCCGTGGGTGCTGCTGTCAGCCAAATGTCACTGTTCTAGGCCTGGGAAAATGTGAATGGATGGTACTGAGTTAATCTGAGGCTTCAAATACCCTGTGTAGGAAGAACAGCGAGAGCAGCACTCAGATGATTTTATTTTATTTTTGTTTTCTAAACAGACCTGGTTGTGGCCATTAGCGTCTCTTTCAGGAGGGTGCAAGTCTGACTTTTACTCCTGACAGACTCACAGAAGATCTGCTTTTTTGCCACGTAGACAGCAAATAAATCACATAGCTGTGGCACAGCAATCCTTCTATTAAGATAACTACTGCTAATTATTCATCCTCTGGGAACAGGATGGCTTAAGATTCGGACTACAGAGTAACAGGATACACAGCTTTCCACCTCCTGCATGGCCAGCCTTTTTGAATCAAAGCGATGCCCAGAAGTCGTTACCATCTGATGGCTGTGGGCCGGTGCAAAATGAGCGATTGGGCTTTATCCAGATTCTAGTGGAGAAATTCCGTCCAAATCACCTAACTACGGTTACAGTTGGCAGGGGCTGAGTACTTACTGGCAGCCCTGACAGTGAGCTTGAGGATTGAACGTCACCGAGAGATGGGCTCTCTAGATCAAATTTGATTTGCACCTACATGAGTCAATGTAAAGCTTAAATAGGTGATTTTCTTTCTGTGTGCAAGGAACCACTGTCTACAGACCTGCCAAACCAACGTTAAACAGCATTGTTTAAAAGCAAGGTAGAATTCGTCCTGATGGTTACTTCACTGTGGTCGTGGAGTGGGAATCTGTGATCACTTCTCCATAAATGATATTTCTTAAGACTTAACAGTAAATCAAGAATTTCCAGCCTGCTCTTCAGCTACTTTGTGGGAGACAACTGTTTGTAAATGACCCATTAGTAAGATTACTTGGAGGGAAGCAAAGAGAAAGTGAGGAACTTCCAATTGCAGCTTTTCATGCTGATCTAATTTTTGTCTTTGAAGCTTGAAATATTCACAAGCACTGGAAGGTGCTGGGAGGATGTCGCTTAAACAGCTCCTAGTCCATCACCAACATCTCTAGCTGTACTCCACCAGCTCCATGGAGATTCAGTACTGTGATATTTTTAGAAGTAATTACCTCCATATATTTCAGCATTGTTCATTCTAAACCACATTCTTTCCTTTTACTTTGTTTATAGATTTTTTTGTTTGTTTGTTTTACAGAAATGAAGTATTTTTCCTTGTTTTCCAAGTAATGCTTACGCAATTCAGTGACAGAAAGTGCTGTTGAGCTTGAAAGGACATCACTTTCTGTTAAATCTTTGTTAAATTGTTTGCCTGTGTTCTGCTTTGCCAGGAGTACCATAAATCCCACTTATATTTATGAGGTTCAGGGGATGTAGGTACGTGCCAAGTATAGAGACAAAGAAAGCCCAGAGATGTAACCAAGGATTTGACCTACGTAATGCAATAGGAGGAAAGCTGTGTTCTGCGATCTGAAAAGCACAGTGTAGCTCCTTGGCAGCAGCAGAACTTGAACCATCAGCACATTTGAGCTAATATCACTGAGGCCCAATAAGCCTCAAAGAAAACAGCTCTGTGGTGAACACCTGGCTCAAATAATTTTCTCAAAATTGCATGGATAGAAATAGTTTGAAGCCTTTATTTCAAGTCTTGAAGTCCAGCCTAGAACTGTTTCTTTTTTTTTTTCTTCTTTTTTCTTGTTTTTCTTTTTTTGTTGTTGTTGTTTTTCTTTCTTTTTTTTTTTTTTTTCTTTCTTCCCCCCCTATTTTATTTATAGCCACTTTTCTAGACAACATGCCCTTGCGAAGTTCTGGCAAGTTGAGTATGGAGACCAGGAAAGAAGACAGCGAGAGCACGGCACCCGCCCCTCCGCAGAAGAAGCTGTCCTGTCAGTGCCACCACCACTGTCCCGAGGACTCAGTCAACAGCACCTGCAGGTTTGTGGAATATGTGTTCTGTGGTATATCCTTGTGGTAGCTCAGCAGTTCCAAGCTGGGTGTTTGCAGCTTTTGTTTAAGCAGTGATGTGTAAACGAGCGGTTTATATACTGTGTCTGAAAATGAGCAGTAGTTTTTACCTAGATATCAACTACATGTTTGTACTTTTATGTTTAGTTGTTTACATCTTCACACTTTTAGAGGATACTTGTATTAATTCGTTGCATGTGAGAGATTCTGAATGTAGGAGTTCGGGTTTTTTAAAGATGGATGCAGTTAAGGAGAGGAGATTTCATGGAGATACATTGAAATACCAGTAAGTGGTTATAAATTTATGATTACTCTCTATGGAACACCATTTATAAGAACCCTGCTCTTGGTGTGTGTCTTAGCAATAGCTGAACTATGTTTTGTAGATCCTCAAGGCTTTGGTTTTTTTCTTTGCTTCCAAGGCAAAAGGAAAAGGAAAGTGATGTTTAGATGAATGCTGTGTATTTTCTTATACTAGCTATAGTCTTCTGTAAGTTTTTGTGCTTAGAGTACTACAGATTTCTGATTTAGGCTGGATTCTGCTTCCTCAGATCCTTCTGCTTCCCTGGGGAAGAGACATGTCCAGCTGTGCACAGACCCCTTGAGGCTCAGCCTTGGTCTATGTTGCCCTGACACTGCCTGTAGCAGCGGAGTACCCGTGGTGCGACCAAGTTGCTGCTCTCCCATCCAAAAGCAGCTCTTGTTGGCAAATGAACGCTACCGCAGTTGAGCAAAAGTAGTAGTCAGACACTTCTGTCTTGGCTTGAGGTGCATGTACAGATTTTTAGCTGCAGCAAAGTAGGGCTGAGCTCCTCATGTTCCACGTGGGGAATTTAAGCTTTTCTGCTTGCTTAAAGCAGGTGAGATACTGGGCACAGATGGGAGCCCAGCTGGACATGCTGGTCAGTATGCAGTGCTGTTTGAGGTGAGACGGTCTGACGTCGTGTCAGCAGATCCGGGCAGTGCATTAAAAAGCTTTCTAGATAGGGAAAGCCTAAGTTTGCCAGGATATTGATCGCTTGGTTGGGTTTGAGTGTTGTTTTGTAGCCTGGCGTAGCTCTGCTAAGCCTGCGGTTTCACACTGAAGTGTAGCAAAGTTTTGATGAGAGCTGTAAATACCCTTTGCCTTTTCTATCCTCTTCCTTCAAAGCCATGCTCTGGCCAGAAGTTAGACCTACCTGCTCCAATACAGCAGTCCATTTAAAAAGCTGTAAAACCACACTCTGAGATCAATTCTCAGCATGAATCGGCCGTTTCCCGTTCCTGCCCAGCAGGAGCCACTGCTTTCACACACCCTGTCTCACACGTGCGGTAGCAGGGAAGTTGCAGATGACTTTTAAATCCACAAATTAGGAACCACAAAGGGATCCACGCTAAGGAACCCATGGAACAAGGTGCATACTGCAGCTGGGCAAGGCTGCTGTTGCACACTGCTTTGCTGGCATCATAGGCATGAAGGATTTTTCGTGTTGCCAGGAGTAAATATCCTAACAAAATGGATTTGTACATTTGTAGCCTCACTGTGGTGCTTTAAAGAAACTCTCTTCAGAGTCTCCCTTACTCTGTCAAATACCAGCTTGGATTTAAGTGTTAATGCCAAAGGATAGGCAGTTAACTGGTAATAAACCACAGTATTAGAACCCCTTTTGTCTTCATAATCTTTGCACATTTCAGGCATGAATGCTCTACTTGAGTGACTACTTTTTTTTTTTTTTTCAATTTAGACATCAAAATAGTAATTGAAATTGGAATTTCCCCATCAGATATTAATCTGAAAAAATGGAAACAGTCAAAAGACTTGCATTACAGCTATTTCTCTTTCCTATCCTGTGCTGTTACCTGAGCACTACCCACCTTGCCCAGTGAGCAATGGCATAAATGGAAAAAATGCTGAAGAGTTTGGAGTAATATAAGCCAAAAATAGAAATTACCCTTCCTTCACAGCTTGCCAGCAATAATCCTTTTCAGGATAGTGATCACTGCTGTGGGTTCCCCTACCTCAGAGTGAGGGCTGCAGTGAGGTAAAGGGCACAACACGCCTTGTTTTCTCTTACCTGCTTAACTGTTCATCTGTAATCATTTGGTCCTTAAATTCCTTACCATGTAGCTGGAATTACTGGTGAAATGTTAAATGGGACATCACAGAGAGAAATGGGTCCCAAGTCCAAATGGGTCCCAAGTTGGGAAAGAGTAGTTATTAGGTCTCTGGTTAACTGGCTGGATCGAGACTGGGTTTCAAAAGATTAGGTCAGGACCAACCAGGTTAGCAGGGATTAATTGTTTACTCCATGTTTTGAGACCCTCCAACTAGTCAGGCAGTAACTTCCTTATTTTCTCTGAGCCTGAAGGAGTGTTGACACAGTTTTAAAGCACTCAGGAATTTGCAGGGAACCTCACTATAAAGGAAGTTTCCCCATATTGAAGTTCAAGCAGTATCAATGACACTGTGTTTGAAGACTAAATGAGCTGCTCCAATTGAAAGTTGTTGCATTAATTATCTGCTTTCTCAGCTGTAGCCGCTAAAAGCCTTTTACACTCTAAAAAAAACAGTCAAACCTCTCATCAGCTCTATTGCTCTGTTAAGCTTTGGACTTTGTCTTGGACCTGCAGAGGTTGGATCTGCCACCCCTGAAGGGACACAACAGCATGTGCTGGGGCACCCAAGGGCCTGGCAAAGCCCTGACATGCAGGAAATTCCCTGAGCATATCCATGGCCTGGGCTCTGGAGAGCATCAGGCCCTGTCCCTACCGGGGCTACCGCTAAAGCACGGATGCTTTTTGTGTGCGCAGGAGCAAGGAGGGCTCTGAAAATTCAGTGGGAAAGCACTTTGCAGCTGTGTTTAAATTAAAACTCTCAGAATAAAACAGGTCTTTTTATTATTGTATTGCTATCACCACTAAAATTTTCTCCTCAAAAGCAATCTGCCATCCCATCTGATTTTGGTCGGCTGCCACAGGTATTTATCTATTAAGTAGAGATCCTGCCTGTGGTACCAGTGGTTTGAATGTTTATATAAAACTGAGGACATCTGGTGGCCAGTGAAAATCTTCTCCCTAATAGTCTTTTTAGAAATGTAGAAGTCAATATTCTTTATCCACATCTGTATCAAATCCTCCAACAGCCTGCTGTGTCCCTGTACAGAATTTCCCTTTCTTTGTACTTCGGCACCTTAAGTCCAGTAGTACCTCAGGGAGCCGAGGAGAACGCTGCAGCTCGAAGCGGGGATTGCTGTTTCCATCACCAGAAGAGCAGTAGCTCTGGAGTGTGCTTTACAAAATGGAGCAATCCACGAGCGCAGCAAGTTGTAGAAGAACTGTTGCAGGGTCATCTCATCACCAGAGGGTCAGTGTCAGGAAGCGGTGAAAGGGGACCAAGCCAGGAGCTCAGGCTGGTGCTAGGGCCAGTGATCTGCTCACCTACCAGGGCCCTTCCCATGGCAGCTCTGTACCATCCCTCAGGAAGACTTGATGCTCAGACCCGGGCTTAAATGGAGCCCCTGGGGAGGGTGTGTGCCTGGGTGGGTGAGCCACTCTGGGCAACTGAAACTTGTTAGTGCACTCAGGGCCTTGACAATTAAGATCTTTGCAGAGAGTTGGCAATCCTCTGCACGGAAAGGGTGTGTTAACCTGCAGCATGTGGAAACTTTATTCTTCTTTCAGAACATCTGTTTCTTTCATAAAAGCCTTTCAGTAAAGAAGCTCAAAGCTGCTTTGAACACAACCAGGACCTTGTTTTACTGTTCCACTTCAAGTTTTGTGTGTACGAAGTGAATGCATGGGCGGTTGTGTCTAATCATAATTAATTGCATATTTTAAAAAGTAGTGTTAAATTTAATTGGCTTTGACTGTAATGGGATTGCAGTAAAGGCGGAGGCTGATTAGGTGCCTTGTTGGACTCTATTTTCCATTCACAAATAAATGCTGACAGTTTTAAAGATTGGGCTGATAAGAGTTTAATTTCTTACGTGTTGCCTACTGGTCTTGATTATGTTTCTGCCCGTCTGTGTCTCGAGGTAGCTCTGGTTATCTGAAGCAATAAAATAATTAAGTTGTTTTTTCAGTGTTACCGGAGGTGATAATTCACTCGAGTGATATTATTTTCATTCTCCTGTTCTCCAGATGATAGGAACAAATTTTCTTTGTGATTTGGTATGTAGAAGGAAAGGCGGCCTCAGCAGTGGGCCAAAGCTCTCAGTTCAGACAACTTTTCTTTTAAGCAACTTTAATTTTTAGGGTAAAGTTGCACATTTTCTGATAAAGGAGCTATGGTGAGATCTTACAAGTTAGCCTTTCCATTTTTTAAACGTTTATTTTGAAATTTAATCCTTTATATAGGAGCTGAGGCAGAGGCAGTTAAGTCCCCTTTGATGATTAAGACAAAAAAGCTAACGGTCAGAGAGAAACAAGTTCTTGCAAGCTCCAGTCTTTCCTTGCACGCTCTGCCAGGGCTGCATGTCTCAGATGTGGCTCAGCAGGTGACTTTGCCCCAAGTATTTAATCTGATACATCAAGTCTCCCTCCCACGCTTTTCATCTGTGCCCCAGAAATTCCTCCTCCTTAGTTTTGTTCAGGGCTTACCCATTAGGTTCTTAATATAAACCTTAAGCTAAACAGTAACGCAAGTCCAGTCTCCCTGTGTTGGAGACCTGTTGCATTACTCTTGAGTAGTTTTTTTAGCACAGGGGAGTACTTTGGTGTTACTGGGCAGAAAGTGCTGAAATACCAAAGGCTTCCCTTGCCTGTTGAATTTGCTTATGCCAAAAAAAAAAAAAAAAAAAATCCAAACCAGCAAGTACCCCTATTAAGTCTGTCCTAGCATTAAAGAAGCAGCTACGTCATATAAATTCAACTGCAGTATAATCTTAAGGTCAAGTTAAAGAAAACATGTGGTCTGTGTCTAAGTTTTGGAGACAAAAGAAAGGAAGAAAAGGAAAAGAGGCAAGTAGAAGAGGAAGATGAGTAGGCTTACTCCGACTATTTACATCTCTGTAGTTCTTACATCTACTGAGATGAATTTTGCATGTAAAGTGAAAGGTGATAGAGAGTCCAGAAAATGCAGAGGTACCCAAGCTTGATGCTGTTGCCATACTCCAGGTTGTGCTGTCAGGTCTGTAGACCTGTGAAATCTCTTATACTCGGCATGAAGCCTGGACATTTTCTAGAGCTTTCCCTCACAGATAATGGCTTATTTTCTGTGTTGTGACCTCACGCGTCATGAAGAACTGTTTGATCTGATTTGTGACTTAGTAGAACAATTCAGGACACATCTCGTGGCCAAGTTATGTCTCAGTCCTGAGAGAATAGTACGAACAGATAGAATACAGAAAATATTGATCGCTAGACCTATATACAGTATATGAAAAGATGCTGATAGGATGCGTTGGGTACCCTCCTTTCCCTTTGTGTGTAGGGTCATCATTGAGCACCCTGAGAGCCAAAGTGTACCATATATAGCAGAGCACTTGTGGTAGGACCACCGTCAACATCTTGGAGGCTGGTGTGGCCAGGAACTGCCCTGCTGTGAGCCAGCTTCTCGGCTTGGTTACTCTGACACATCTCTCCTTGCCTTCAGAGTAGCTGTGCAAACATATGAAGGTGCATCTGGATCAGCAACTGTGTAATGGTCCTCTCACCTGGTTTCATGTTCTTCCCTGATGCACAGCCACTAACTTTATTTTTCTTTTTCTGAAAAATTAGCCTGTGTTGAACACATTTACAGCGACTGTTTTATGGATAGTGTCCAAAGGTAGTGTTTTGCCAAATTTGACTTAAGTGAAGGATAAACAAAATATGTGAATTAGATGCAAATGGGGAGTCAGGTAATTTTCAAGGTCTTTACAAAGGAATATGAACTTTCCAGTTTCTGTACATAATCAAATCTATAACATTTTTTGACCATTTTTAAAAGCAGTGATGAAACCTGTCATGTTGCTTTGCAAATGAAAAGGTGCCGTAGCTCTTTCTGATAACAAAACCAGGATATAAAGGAGTGGACAAAAATAATGATACTCTTAGGGACTCTACTGTAAATAGAATTAAATACAAAGATTTTTTTTCATGGAGCTATTTAATCCATCTCTTTGTGATGGGCGCTGAACAAAGGAAAGATGTTGCTTTTTGAAGTTATATATTGCCACTTCTGGCTCTGTCACACGCAGAGCAGGACAGGAGATCTTGAGCAGTCAAGTGTTGGTAGCTGAGGTATCACATCTTCTGTGAGAAGTGGCTGTTGGCCAGTGAGGACATCTGTGTAGGTGGCTGCAAAGCTGTTGGCCTCTGCTTGTCTCTTCTGACATTTAGTAATGGTCTCAGTTAAGATCACCTCTTTCTGGTAATTGTGGCAGCACCTTCCACATCAGTGTCTGTCAGTGTTTCTGCTATTAACTCCATTTTCCTGGCATTTGGCTTGGCTATAAAAGTTCCCTCTTGGCAAATATGCGGGATACCAAATCTGTCCGTATTAGTGATCACGTCCAGAGCGTATTTAATTGCTCTCCTGCACTGTACTCTAGTAAGATAATGCTTTAGTAGAGGAGGTTAGTGGATGTGAACCTGGAAGTATTCAGAAACATCAGATGGAGTTCCTTCTTTCCGCACCGTTGGCAGAATCACATTACACAGAATTCAAATTACAGAGTTTAAGAAAATAATGATTTTATTCTAAGAAACTTTGCTAGGAAGTGGAGAACAGGTTTTTCATATTGCTTTGCCTGTATCAATGATGTACATATGTTTCTATTTGTGCAGTCTCCAAAATAAACATGAAATTGGAGATGATGCAGACTTATCTGATTTATTTCTGGCTTGTTATAATAGTAAGAACAGTTTCATTTCTACTGTAGGCAGATAAGAGGCAGGGTAATCAATAAAACAGCAGGGGTATGCCCTTCCCTTTACTTGCAGTGTGTGGTCCATCTGACATCCTGTGAACCAGCAGAAGAGGTCAGGGGTGGGAGGGGGGAAGCAGGTAAGAGAGATTCCTTCTCTTCAGAAGAGTCACTTCTATCTCTCGCCCAGGCACTTGGAAGTTTTCAGTAAGATAAGTTCTTACATTGTGTGAAAACATTCTGGTTTGTTTTTTTCTTAGAGGTAGAAACAAGTGGTACCAATGTTTATTCTGCTTGACATTGCTATTTTTAATTGCCTCGCACTTTTGCTTCATTACTCTGCTGTTGTCTGTAAAGAGCATGATTTATCCTTCCTGTTGGACTTTATAACTTTTCTGCCCTGCCCTATCCACTCTCCTTTTGTTTGTGTTTTTAAATTTCGAGTACAATTTTCAGAGGGACTAAAGTGCTAAAGGAGCCTGAATTTAATTTTCAGAAATAAGCTAAGTATCAGAGTCCCGTGGCAAGTCAGAAAAACAAACCAAAGCAAAAAAACCTGCTGACTTTCCTGCTTCTCTTTTCCCCTTTGCAGACAATTTGACTTTTCCTTCCCCTGCTTTCCTTCAGTGAACTGAGCATATTGGGTTTTGCTGTGGACTGTTAAATGTGGAGTTCATTTTAGTGTTTCACTTGATTGCAATTTATTGTTTTGTTGCTCCGTCCCCTGGGTTAAACTTACTCATTACTTTGAATCAAAGGCACCATGCAAACAAATAAAAACTAATCTAATATAATATTCTACTCTAATGGATTCCTTACAGTCTCTCTTCTTGGCAATCCTACTGTTGCTATCTTTTAAGCTTAAGCAATGAAATGAAGGTGGTTGTTGCCCAGAAGGGTTGCTGTCCGTGTTGCCTAACTCATGCACAGTGTCAAAGAAGGGTAGAAGTCATTGCTCGCTCCTCTGAGAAAGTCATCTGTAAGGTGCAGCTGGCTACTTTTCAAATCCAGAAGTCAATAACCCATGATAGATTATTATTTGAAGTAATAAGCTTACCGTGGCTGGACCCTGCACCACTAATACAAAAATACGCCACAGCACACGTTTGACATGATCCTGTCCAGCCTGTCTCTGTCGTGCGGCTAATACCTACAAATTGTGTTTCTCTCTTATGTGTGTAACTGTGCCTCTCCGTTTCCTACATCTTCATTGCCTTTGCTGTTGTTGCTCAGACGCTCCTTTCATTCCAGTAAGGAGCAAATCATCTGAAATTTTGCTGTATTTAGATTTGGTAATCCTTTTTTCTTTTATTTCCTTGTTTTAACTGAGTTTGTTTCTTCTCTCTGAAAATACTCATTGCCCATAATAAGCAGTGTTGTTTTCCTGAGGAAATAACAGAATATCTTATTTTTATGTAACTTAAATGTCTTATATTAAAGAGTGTTTTCTTTACTTTAGGATCCTCTTCCTGCACATCAGTCAATTTGTGTATCTTACACACGTTACATGTCTCCCTGAGAGTGCTGAGAAATTAATGTACAGCAGACTCAGTAAAATGCAGCCACCCTTTTCGTGCCCTCCTCCCCCTCTTTCCACAGCATTCAGGCATTTGACCTTCATCAAGGAAGGACATTTATCACCAGCACCATCTAGCCATCTGCTAGGATACTTGTCCTCCCTGGTGCACGTTCTTGTAAACGGAAGCATTATGGATCACTTCAGGCTTGTAACCCAAGTAAACAGTTATGAAGGGTGTTGATGATAACTCAAGGACTCATACACAAGAGTGTTGCAGTTTGTAATACGGTTAAAACAGGAATCACAAATCACTCTTAATAATATTTTACATTGAGTATCTCAAAAAAGACCTTCCTCAGGCCTTCACCGTGGTGCAAATATCCGTACTTTGTTCCTGTGCACAAGACAGACCTGCTGCGGTGTTGATGTTTGCATTTATATAGGTCTCCAAACTCTTAACACACTAGTGACCACAGGCAGACAATCAAGATGTTTGTTAGTGAGGTTTATAGCTGTGAAATGCTGGAAAGGTAAGAGGCAGAGCCTCCTTTGTGTGTGCAAGAGCTGGTCTGCAGTGCTGTTGGCTCTTGGAGTGCCTTAGGTGCCTGTGTCTTATAGCCAGCCTTGGGATATCATTGGGATATCAACCTGGCAGGTTTGCCTTGCAAGGAACAAAGTTTGAGACACACATTTTCCACTTCAAAGCCTTTTCCTGATTCATTCTTTCCAATCCTCAGCACTGATGGCTACTGCTTCACCATAATAGAAGAAGATGAGTCCGGTGGGCATTTAGTCACCAAGGGATGTCTCGGATTAGAGGGCTCGGACTTCCAGTGTCGGGTAAGAAAACATTTGTTGCCATTGCTTGGCTTTTTGATAGCTTTCAGTTGAAATGCAGTCAACAGGCATTACTGTGTCCATGTTTTAAAGTTCTGTTCCTTTGGCAGGTAGTTGGATCGCTGAGGGGAGTGTGTTTATAGCCCTGAATGGTGTTGTGATAGCCGCTCCTAACAATAAGTTCAGGTTTTGGTTTTGCCGTTGCTGTTACTGGTAACACTGCTGCTTGGAGGAATTTTGAATTTAGAGAAACGTGGACTAATTCCTGAAGTCTCTATGGTAGCTAAAGTTAGTTCGGATATTATTTGATGGGCCACAACAACCTTTATGCCTTACATGCAGTTTCACTTTGGTTTTGGATTGCTGGTGCCAGAAATTCCCTTCAAATACAGTGTTCACAAATCTCACAGCAGGACTGGAAAGGGTATGGGCAGTGGAGCAAGGTGACTCTGAAGTGTTTGCCTCTCCTGATGTTAACCTTATAAGATTTTATACGAGTGCAGGAACCATCAGGGTCCATGGAAGGTGTTTTACTCGGCTTCCCTGAGAGCAGAAGCAGCCGCTAAATTACTCCACACAGCAATTCCCATATTATTCTGGCTAAGCTGTTCTGAATGCCCACATTACCTTACCTTTGTCTTATAGTTCGGATGGATGTATGGGACTTTCACAGTTCTGTCTTGCATCATTAGAGTCAATCAGTCCCTTGTGCAGCACTAGAACGACAATAGAAATATATTAGGGGGGGTATTAATCTCTTAATTGTCTAGATGAAATGTTGCTGGATACGCTCGGTAGCAGAAATCCTTTCTCCACACGTCCTAGAAATCTGTAACAGACTGCAGTCCAGCTCCCAAGCACATCTTTCTCTGATGGTGTCTATTTACAACACAGATAACTACTTTGCTTTCTGTCAAATTGTTTGTTGCAGGACACTCCTATTCCACACCAAAGAAGATCTATTGAATGTTGCACAGGCCAAGATTACTGTAACAAACACCTTCACCCTACGCTGCCACCACTGAAAAATCGAGGTAAGGGGAAGCAGATCCAGTCCCAAGCTGATCTTTCCCTGCTGTTGCTCTTTGTGCCTTAGGAAGGAACAAAGGCAAAACCACTCATGACTACTGCTGTTCGTGACTCTGTATGCGTCTGGGACCAGGTGTCCAGTGGTTAATGTCAGCTCAGGTTGTCTGTAGTCCATTAACCATTTCTTATTTAAAAGACCTGATAATCCAGCATTAGGACTATAACTAGTCACTAAAGCAAATTTTCTGCTTGAAAAATATAGCTGAAAATAGAATATAGAGTAAGAACTCATGCACCAATTTATTGGGGTTTTTTATTTGTTGTTTGAGAACCAATGTACATGTATTAACTTATATTCTGGGGCAAGGTTCTAGCCTATTTGTTTAAACATCACTTTCTGAAAGCTGGTAAAACTATTTTGACTGGATATTGCAGAATACATTATATAGGAATGTATTCCTAAGTCTGTATAAATTCATCCGTGTTAATTCATCTTTGGCAGTGGCAGCAGTGGCCATGATTTGCGGTGGTCAGCGTGGAGTTTGGTCAGGGAGAGACAGTTCAAAATTGCAGGACAGTTTATGATCATGGCATTCTGAGTTGAAAAATCCAGTTCAACGTGCGCTTGCACTCTTAATTATGCAGACAGGAGATACCCACACAAATGCATGCTCAGAGCAAGCCTTCACTCATGTAAGCTGTTCCCTTCATGCCTATGAATTTCTGCACATATGGGCTGCAGAATCAGGTCTACGGAGAGTCGTATGTAAATATTTCACTGTTTACCAGCAAGCCATTAAGTCAGCAAAACCTCGTAAAATTCTGACTTCCAGCATAAGAGTTACGTAGTACTTTGTTAATTTTTCATTTGAAAAAGCTCTTTGGACTGAGAGAGAAGCTCCAAAAGGAAGTCAATATTTGTTCACACTTCCTTAGTATACCAATAAATACAATTTCAGTTTGGAAAACGCTGCCCTGATTTCTTCTTGCTGCTGACTGAGTTTATTCTACATAAAAACTACTTAGAAATACTGAACCATTGCCGAACACTAGACATCTGCCTTATTAAGATTTTAGTTATTTGGCAATACTGTCTGCTGCTTATACAGAAAGCAATAAATCAAGTTTCTGGTAGTGGCAGAAGCTGTTTGGATGGGTGCTGGCTTTGCTGTGTGTGTATCTGGGGGAAGTAAAGCATCACTTGGACACCTGGTGGCAGACCCGTTAAATAGCAGAGAGAATATTTGTTGAAAGTAAAATTGCATGGTGTTGGAACAGGGCTCTAGCTGCTCTGTCCTGCAAAGTTGTCTGTTGCAGCATGACAAACAAAGGGCGATTTATTTACTCAACATATTCTGAAGACTGTAGTTTAAAATAAGCTCTCTCACTACTAGTGTCCTGATAGTATATTGTGGAAATATATTTCAGGAGCTTCTTCATTCCCTGGGGCTGAACAGGGCTAAAGTCAGTGCCTTTATTAAAGCCTTAAGTAAATACATCATTCTTGGTGCCAGGCCTGTTTTAATTTGTCGTTGCTTTGCCCTCATAGGAAAGCTCAGACAAAGGCCATAGTTTGAACTGTAGATCCTTGCTGCAACCAGGTACAAAGACTGAGTAGAAGCACACGCTCCTGCCAGTGCACAGCACTGTGGCTGTGATCACTGCTTCTACTGGGAGCATTTAGATGAGGCTGTGATTGAGAGAGTACTGTTAAACTTGGGTATCAAATTTAACATCAACCGTAAGTGCAAAGAAAGAGAAGGTGAATTTAAAAACTACCTTCTAGGAACAACCTTCTGACCTCCAGGATTCTGTGCAAAATATGTATGTTCCTCAGCGTTTAAAAAAAAAACCAAAACAAAAAACACTAACAGAAATTTGACTTCCAATGAACTGTCGTCCAAGGTCGTATCTCATGGGAAACAGAGTCTAGGGAGAGTGTCCAGCTGCAGGTCAGAGGTTGTTGAACTGCAAATTAGCCTATGCACCAAGGTAACATCTACAAAGACAAGTAATTTGTGTTCTAAAAGCGCTTTTCCATACCTGGCATGTGCTGGAAAGTGTGTTTTACACTGCCCCTCCACACCCCTGAAAAGAAAGCAGGACTACATGCATGCAAATGGGAGCTAGAAGAATTAATGCCGCTCAAAGCAAGGCTTCTTAAGCAAGATGGAAGAAACGACAGCGAAGCCAAAGTCTTGAGCTCATCTTGATGCAGAACTGGCAGGATAAAATACCCTGGAGAAACCATGAAGTCCTTGTCCCAGCTATATACCTGTCTTATTAAGGAAATGAGAGTCATAATTGGGTCTGATACAACACCTCTGCTTTAAACAATAAAAGCTATTCCTGGAAATCCCAGCAAAAGCGCAGGCTGAGCCCCGTCGAAAGGAGAAATATGTCTTTACTGATTTAGAGCCTATATAAGCAGAAGTGGTGGTGCCACCGTGTCTGGCTCCCTGCCTGTAGAGCTAGTGATGAATGGGCAAGGAAATGATTGGAGGAATGATGGGGTTTGATGTGTGCACACAGTCTCCATGCCTCAGATTTCACTGCAGTCTTTACTTGGATAACCGTAACATTGTGAACTGGAGGGACCTGGGGAGGGAGGAGAACCTCCTCTGCCTTTGGTACGCTGACTTCTCCATTGAACCTGCTGGGTGGCATTTGCAGGCACTCGGCACAGTCCACGGATTGCAGAGTGAGGGGAACGAGTGGTGGAGGGGGGGGAAATCACGGGAAAGTAACTGCGAGGCAGCTTGGTGTCACCAAACACCCTCCTTTTGTTGCCATCTCTCCCTTTCTGTGCTGCTTACCACTGACACCAGCACGCACCACTGTTTTTCAAACAATGTGAAACAGGCTGTCTGCTGGACTTCACTATTATCAGCCAGCCAAGGTATGTGAAGAAGCTTCCTAAACCCACCGTGTATTTGTTTTGTGCTCCCCCCACCACACTACTGGTAATCGCTCACTGCTGCCTCCGTGGAAGCTACTGCTTATTCTCATAACCCTGCTGCTTGGCATGTTGCAGTTGCCAAGTAACATAACACTAAAAAGCACAGCACTGCACTTCTTAAAGGCCAGAGCATCTCCATCACGTGCCCTGGCACCGACTGATCCCCCCTACAACCTTCACCACGGAGCCCACAAGCCAGTGACCAAGCAGACTCTCAGCTGAGCTGCCCATCCCTCTGCCTGGTCAAGGAGGTGCCAAAACCAGTGCAGAGAAAGGAAGGTTTGTGCTGTTGCTCTTGTGGGGAACAGCATGGGCTGCAGGAGGAGAAAGGAGTTGGTCTCCTGCAGCAGCAGCCTGGCTCAGTTCAGCAGAGCTAGCAGAAATTGCTGGTGTAAGAACAGGGGCATGCTTTTAATCTTGGGTTGTCCACGCGCCAGCGGGTTTATGAAGTCCTCGAGTGAGCAAGCAAATGAAATTCTGCCAAAATGCTTTGAAAATGCAGGAAGTATTTGAAAGGTGAGACAATAGCTTACTTATCGGCAGTATTGCCTCTCATCGTATGTAGCCAAATAAATACAAAGACATATGGAAGTTATTCTCCCCTCCTGTGAGAGCCAGTTTCATGCCCGTGCTGTGCATAGTGAACTATTACTCAAGCTGTGTTAGCTGACAGTGCCAGCCTGGGGAACATTACCTACTGCAAGAGTGTAAGCATCGCTGCTGCTGTGGTCTGCGTCAGCTGCTCCCAGCATGGCGATCAAGACATGTTCCTTTATGTCTTGCACGCTTCCCTTGCACTTGCTTCACGGAATTGCATTTGGGTACCAAAAAGTTCAGCACTGTTGGAATCTGAAGTTTGTTTGAGAGCTACACAGCACTTCCAAAATGCCTTCTGGGGCCTCTGGAAAAATCAAACTGTGTTCATTTGCTTTTCTGAATGGGTAAAGCCTGTTAGAAACATTGAGCACCAGGTTTGGATCATTTAAAATCATGGGAATTTGATGAAGATTTCAGCATCTTTCTCATCCCTCTCCCAGCAGTCTCTATTTGGGCGCGCACAGGCGGCACGTGCTTCCAGGTTCTGGTAGTGCCACGCGTGGCGTCTGCGTAGATGTACAGACTCCTGCCGCTTTGCTCTCTAGCATGCACAAGTATGAGCAAGGTCTGAATTGCTCCTCCTGCAGCTGACATCAACATTCAGTACGGCTAAAGCAAAAAAAGCCCAACTTCCATTGTGGCTTATTCTGTCAAGTGGGAAAACTCTTGCTGCAGATGGATGTCCAGGTCCCTCCTAGGTGTAAAACTCCACTCTGTGGTCTGAGTGCTGTGTTTATCCTCTCTCCAGCTGATGGGCTGCAGCGTCTTCAACGGTTACAAGCCACACATTTTAGAGGGAAATGGCTGGCTGACAGAGGCTGCTTTCAAAGCATGAACTAGCGCCCTTCACCCTGCGGAGTGGCTGTCGCCTTCGCGAGAGCCGTCGGGATTCCCCGGTGGGCTCTCGGTTTCAGCTCGCAGCCCACTTGGTGTGGCAGACCAGGTAGAGGTCTGAGGCTGCAGGGAGAGTGATGGGCTCTGGTGCTTTCCTGATAGACATCGTGACAGGGTCCCCTTTCAAAGGCATCAGCCATGTCTTGAATGTTTACACTGTTAATGCTCCCGGAGCAGGTAAGGGCAGGTTAAAACACGAGCAGTGTGATCAAAAGGTGCGTTGGTTGGTAATCTCCGTAGGGGAAAGGGGAAGGAAAAGAAAGAGTTTGGGGGCAAAAACAGAAGGAGAAACTGGATCTGTGAAATAAAAGAGCCTGACAGTAAACCAAGAGTCCCTTAGGAATCTCCTTGTCTCATTACCCTTGTAAATCTGAAACATAATAGTGCTGTTCCAGGATGAGTCGATAGGGATAGATTCTTTGAATTTTACGATGCGTCTTGCCTCTTCCAAGCTAATGCCAAACAGAGAGGCTGGGAGAGCTTCAGAAAACATAGTTGTCATTTGCATTATACCAGATAGGAACTTTGGGAGGGCAGTGTGTGCGTTTGCATCCTGAAATACCTAAGTCTGAGACTTTGGGTGGGTGGGGAAGGTTAAAGACGACTAGTGCTTGCTTTCATTGTTTTTCATCAGAGGAGCATGCATGATGGTCAGAATCTCTTGCCTGAGTTGAGAATACACATTTAGAGATGAATGTTATGCTTAAAGGAGGATATGAGTCTTCCATGCAGGATATGAGTCTCCCATGCAAAGACTGACTGAAACATTTTAATAATTTTTACGTAACGGCGTTTTCTGCAAGTTACTTGACATGTTTCATTTTCAAGGTGTTTTGCAGAATAGGGCTGGAAGGATTGTGTTGCCCACTAGCATGGGAAGGACTTGCTAGCACCCAAGGCTGCCATAGAGAGAATGAAGGGGAAAATTCCTGCTTGGCTGTTTAAAACAGGATCTGAGAGACAGATTATTCTGCAGTGATAGAGATATACTTCCAAGGCCTCTAGTGGCCTGTCTTCTTGGAGGTTGGATGGTCTTCTGTGTCTTCCTAGGATAAATGCAATTATTCACTTTTTTATATTAACTGCTCTATAGGACGCTACTTAATAACAGTGATTTAAGATAGAGGCAGTAATTTTTTGTATGTCCTGGCTGATCACTTAGTTTAACACACAGAGCTATGGGTCTTAATTGATTTTTCATTCAGAGACAAGCAGGGAATTGCAAATCAAGGCAATGTTTTGCCTGAGTGAGGGCTGAAAACTCAAACAGGCTTTTGGAGGTGCCAGTTCTGCCCTGCTCAGTGGGGGTCAGAGAGGAAGGGCACAAAATGCCTGGGGAGTCCAGGGGTATCTGGCATAGGACTTCAGTAGAAAAGAAAGGAAATAAACTTGTATCCTCTGTGCTTTTTAAGGAGTGTGTGTCTTTTGATACTGACTTTGTACCACCCCACCTTCTTTGTTTCTAACCCCAGACTTTGCTGATGGAAATATTCACCATAAGGCCCTGCTGATCTCAATGACTGTTTGCAGTATACTCCTGGTGTTTATCATCATATTCTGCTACTTCAGGTAAATAAGGAATACTTTATCAGTTTGTTAATGTTCCTCCTACTTATCTTTTTATAGACTTAATAATTTGAAAAGATTGAAGTGGACCATAAGGAAAACAAACAAAAAAAAAAAAAAAAGAGAGAAACTCTACTTTTATAATGAAAAATGTGTATACTATTCATGCTAGTCACAGGTATACCTGTGTGATGTATTTCATATAGCATCTTTTGCCCAACGTGCTAAAAAGCCATGCAGGTAGAAGTACAGATTGTTCTTTACTGAACCTAAAAAAGCCACAGGACAGATTGTATGTAGAGTAAATAACCCTAAGGCTTCTAAGTTCATGCGGTGAAAACTGATCGTAAAAAAAGAGGTAGAGGAATGTAAGTAAATATGTCTAGAATGTTAGCATAATCTGCATACGTTATCTTGAAATAATTTGTGGCATTTTTAAATAGTCCCAGATCCCATGACCGTACCTCCTCTGGCTTCTGAAAGGTTCGCTGCAGTCCATACAATGAAATTATTTACTTGGTCTGTGTTTTGAACATATTTAAGTTCCGAAAGAAAAACATTTGTTTGCTTTGCAAACTTACACCAGATTTCACAGTCTTTTGACATCTATACTTAAGAGTTCTGGTGCTGAAAACAGTTGCTAAAAATAAAATAGAAAAATTTGGGCAGTGCCTCCAGCATATTCCTCGGGGAAGCGGAGGAAGCTGGAAGTCAGTAAATGAAGGAAAAGCGAAGGATGATGTGCATTACTCGCCACGCATCTTCGCTGTACTCAGAGCTAATTGCGTGTTCGTGTAAAACGGCAGATACAAACGGCAAGAGACGAGGCCCCGCTACAGCATCGGGCTGGAGCAGGATGAGACCTACATTCCCCCGGGAGAGTCCCTGAAGGATTTGATCGAGCAGTCCCAGAGCTCAGGGAGCGGCTCCGGGCTCCCTCTCCTGGTAAGGAAGCAATATTATTGTAGTGCAAGTTTGAAAGGCAAAAAGGACTAGAGGGAGAACACGAAATGAGGCACAATAAATTGTATTGGTATGTCCTTAGTTGTTTTAGGTTTGGTTTTTCTTCCCCCTGCCAGAAATGACAAGGATTTAAGCTGGAGAACAGCTGCTTTAGAAACAGAAGATTTTTTTTTCATGTAGACTAAGCCAAAAAAGCTTAGGTTTTGGTTTGTTTGGTTGGGTTTTTTTTACCTCGGTTCATTTCTTATTTTACCACAAGGTAAATACAGGCTAACAGAGCTCAGAGACATCCATCAGGATTTACCCCAGTGTACAGAACACATCTGGCCCGCTGATCTTATTTT
>JAAGNO010009237.1:6673-52089 GCA_033439905.1 Ceryle rudis | reverse complement strand
CTTTTCTAATCACTAAGTCTCTCTCCCTTATTCCTTTTCTCTTCCCCTTTGGGGAGGGAGGGAGGTTAACAGAGAGCGTCTGTTAGGTCTAAAGGGCCGCCCTGACCCTAAACCGTGACAAGCCTGATTTTCAAAGACATAGAGAATCTTCAGTTAACATTGATTTTCTTGATTTTGGGTAGGCTGGGCACCAGACTTTACAGCAATGAGAAATAATGCGTAGGAGACAATACTTATCAAAAAAGAACATATATCCTATTACCATTATGAAGAGTTAGTCCATAAATTCTATCACTTAGACTTCTCTCTCCCATCAGATCTCTTAAGTTATGGAAATCTCAGGCTGCCTGAGTGGCTGTACCAGAATTTTTTCAACAGTTTTCCCATAAAAATGAAAAATCTTATAATTGTACCAAATATCAATCCATATAACTAATGATAGGTAAGTTCATGGGCAGCCTTCAACAACAGTTCTATAACAAGATATGCAACATATCTTCATGAAAGCATGCAGTCATGATTGGAAATTAACCCCTCACTACAAAACCAATGATCCATGAATCACACCAGAAGTACAACTGAAAACTTTAGACTGTGCAGCTCCATCAGAATAGGGTTTCTTGTCATCCTCATTTTGTTTTTCACCCCTCTGTGCCATAGGCTGTATCAGAGATCCCTTTAGGACAGGAACTGTCTTTTAATTACCTACACAGGGTTTATCACTGCAGAGCCTTTGCCTTGTCAGAACCCACCTTCTCCTCTCGTACATACTCAGAACATTAAAGAGAAACTGCCAGTCTGAATTTCTAAGCAGGCTTTCTCACACCAAGGCATGCATATCAACATACAGTCTAAGGTGATAGGCTGAACACATCCAGGACTACTACACTGTGTAGTCATCCCACATGGGTGAACATCAACCAAGCTGTGTTCAACACGTGCCACCTAACTACTCTTCTCCATCTAGTGGACCAAGTGCATAGGACCTTTCCCTAAGGAACTTAAGTATGTCCTTTTGGCTATTGAAAATTTCTCTTGTAAGGCCTCTCACCACCTTCTTCCTAAGAGGAGACTTTTTGACTTTTGTTTTGCCTGGTTTTTATTTTCTACCCAAAATGATTGTCTTCTCTGTTACTTCACTTGCATTCACATGACAGTGTACCGATAGATTTTACTTTTCAGAAGGAAAAACCCTCAGTACAATCCCTTACTTCTGACAATGTTTTCAGTACCTGAACACTTGTAGACATTGAGAATGATGCCAAATAACTATGGCCTCCTGTGATCTTCAGCAACAGCAGCATTTGTCTACAGGACATGAAATTATTTCCTACCTTTTAAGTCATAATATGCAATTCTCCGTACAGCACAGAGTCTTGCTACTCTTGTTTGCAGTTGGTTGTCAAGGGGGGTTTACAGGGGAAGGTTTTGATGGATCCATTCTACACAATGTCAGTGGTATATTCTCTCACACTCTACAAAGCTATCAAGTACCTTTTCTAGAAACTACTGTTATTCTACTAAACATGAACTGCTTATGCCTCCAAGAAATCCAATTATTGTTCCAGTAAAGTAAAACACTAATGAAAAAAGGTAAGGGTAGTAATGACTGTAATAAATGTTGTCACGCAAAGACACCAGTAATTGAGGTTATACAGTAACAAAAGGAGATACCACTACTGGTGTGACAACCCTGAAGTCAGTGAGGTTTTGCCATAACGGATCTAGCCCAGTTTCTCTCCTCTTAAGCAGCCGCAGCACAAAGAGGTGTTCATCACGATTTTAAACCGGCCATGTAAATTCAGAACTGCAGACACATTAAAGAGTGCTGAATAGTTTAACAGATGGATGAGCAAGTAGACTTATTTGTTTGTGGATTAAATGCCTGCAAAATAAAAGGCTTTTGTTGAGGCTAAGGAAATAAAAAACAACCAAACAAAAAAACCCAAACCTGTTTTCTCACCTTTGCACTCTATGCTGGGAAAAAAAAAAAAAAAAAAAAAAAAGACCAATGAGATTATGCTTTAATTTTCAGTACAGGCATGCCTGGAGGATCTGGGGAATCTTAGAACAATGAAAAGCAGTGTGTCAAAACAAGAAAAAGCATACTGGATTGTGTTTTCAGGAGTCCCTTAAACTCCAGGAATACTTGCATATCATTTAAATTTTCCATTTCTTCAGTGTAATGGAGAATGTATCACATTACAAGGCTTTATATCACATTCTAAGTGCAACATCATCTCCTTGCCAGGTCATGTGAAAATACTAATGGTAGACCAAGAAATACCCCATTCTGTGGCCTCCTTCCTTGAAGGAGAGAAAAATATCATTCAAGACCACATATGAGCTAGTTCCCCTCAACTCCACTTCGCCCCTAGTCACAGGCTTCTAGCTGCCAACACAAATGGAAAACATTCATCCCCTCAATGACAGTTCAGAGTCACAGCCTCTAATCCCCTCATTTTTTAAATACCAGTAGGCAATGGATAATGTTTTCAGCAACATCCCAAAGAAAGGGAAATATCCTTATTTTATGACAAGTAACTATGTCTTGAGCTTGGTCAGTTATATGTATGATGAAGACTTTATATGGTGGGCAATAAATTCCAAGTACTACAACAGAGGCAAAAAGGGAAAAGGAAGGATACCAAGAAAGCTAGAAATAAAGACAAAAAAACCCCAATTTTAATTCTTCAGCTTTTAATAATGATACTTTTTTTTATATGGATACTGCGCAGATATTGCAATATCTTCCTCAAATACAGCATTTAATTAAACAGGAGAATAAAGAATAATACAAGCAGAGATGTAGAATACTTGGGTGAAACCTCCACCTTCCATTTGTGTTTCACTTTGTGGGGTTTGTTATATTAATATTATAATCAGATATGTAAGTTTGAATATTATTTATTCAAAGAAATTCTCCAAACAGCAGCTGATGAGAGACAGAGGAAAGATCTGAATGTGCAAAGTATATATAACATGTAGAAAAAAGTAGGAAACCAAGATGACAACAGAAGAAAACAGTACACATGTACCACTGTGCTGGCCAGGATGTGTGCCAGTGCAGTTGACCCAAAGTTTCCTTAGCGGCCTGACAAGACCAATCTTAATCTTGTAATAAGGCAAAAAGTATCACAAGACTCCCTAAAAACATCATTTTGATGATTTCAGATGAGTGAGTCATTTTATCAGCTCATATTTTGAAAGTAATGAGGCTATTTTAGCCCAGCTAAAAGTGAATAGATCTTTAACTGCCCCCAACAAATCTTTTGCATTTCTAGAACTGAAATGTTCCTATCAAGAGCATAAAGTTTCTATTGCTGCACTCTTTCTGGAGATATTTAATAAAGTATTTTTCAATTCCATGACTTGGAAAAAAGAGTGGTTTTGCCTGCGTGCCCACCAGTAAGGAAAACACATGACAGCTTGGCAAGAAGAAAGCAGAAGAGATGAGAGAAGGTGCCTCACCCTACACTAAACATTACTTGGTTCCCACTGGATCCCTACGCTATACTTTTCCCTTTGTGTTATGAGGAAAGCACGACAACATAATAAAGCTAGGGAAAGACAACCCCGTTATTACCGCTGCAAAAAATAAAACACAGATTAATGTCACTAAGCACACGTCAAAAGAGATAATAATGAAGCGTACAAATGAATCTTCTCATCAGGAGCAAGGAACATAAGCACCACCTAGAAGTGAGTAATAATTACATACAAATCAAAAATGACATTGCCAGCTGCTAAGCACACATTATTCTCTCAGATTACCAAAGGGTTTGTTTTCCACTTTTTCCTCTACAACTTGCTAACTCTTCGTTTTCTATTCAAGTGACATTAATTATAAAGGAGTGGAGCAGGCGCTTGCATTCCTTAGGAAGACAAATGCCGGCACCATCGGGTAGCTTGCTGCTTAAAGCTCTAACTACCCACAGTGCCAAGATGAAGGTGCAGATGTGCAGTGGAGACTGGTAACAGACAATGGCTTTTCTGAGTCAAAACACAGAAATGGGTTATAAGTTGTGATAAACACCTAGTTTTTGTTTTCTGAAGCATTGACTAACTACAGATTTCTCTGGACTCTCTCTTAGTAGAGATACACATTTATGCACGCTCTAACCACTGATGTTGCGCTAAGACCCAAATGCAAAGCAGTCACATGCAAGAAATATACACAAGTCACGCTCTCCCAACCTCAGCCAAGAAGAGTTTGGCATATAAAACCTGCTTTGGTTGTATTCTTCTGATTTTTATAATCACTATTTCATCTCATCCTTTTTACTCAAGTTCATACCCTGCAGACATGACAGAAGACAAGCACCAGGCAGCTTGTAAGAAACTATATACCAAAGGTAAAATCTGGTCTCATGAAATCAAGGCCTAACACAACACAAAAATAAAGCATCAAGAAGGGTTAACTTTTACTGACACTGCACTTCATCCAGGAGTTTCTAATCTGCATCCACACAATAAGTTTGCATTAAGCAGTCAAGATACTAGAAAAAGACAGACTACTTTATGACCGGGAGTGGTTTGGTTTTTTTTTTACTTTCTCCTCTACATCTTTGCTTAGAAATCATTACGAGTCTGTAGGTACATTAATCTTTCTTCTTTACATTTGATTTCCTCTGTCCCATAAAGATTACAACCTTCCTATCTATATTATGACACAAACATAATTTTAAGGTACATATACGCTATTCAACAGAAAGAGGCATGTTAAACAAGAATAAATATTCACCACAAATAAAAGCTAAATAATAGTAAGGGTAGCAAGCATGCGAAATTTATTAGACAAGCCAACTGAAAATAAGACTTTTGGCTGGATGTTAGTATGCCTTTTCTGCTAGCAACACACACACAAGCACAAGATACTTTCATTTACTTTATTCACAAGACTGCTGAATTTTATATTCTCCCAGACAGTACTTAGGATGTAATCATTTCTTTTTTGACAAACACTGCTAAAATCATGACAGCATTCTCAGCAGAAATTGGCACAACAGCAAAATGAAAAAGAATCAACTCATTTTCTGCTGAACATTTATTTTCAGTTGGTCTGTAAAACCAAGATCAATTTGCTATTTATAATGATTAATAACTTCCTTGTCCTTGACAAGGCACTCCATAAATTGTTACAGGCACAATAGATAGCAATATCGTTAAGGTGTCTACTTATTGTGTGTTTGTTAATATTTTATTGTGGCAATCTCTCCTTTTACACTTGTGAGACATTTTTCTTATTTTTAAGTGGAATTTCTCATATTTGTTCCCATTGCCCTTTGTCCTGCCACTGGGCACCACTGAGAAGAGCCATCTTCTTTACTCACTCTCATCACACATTGGTAAGATCCTCCTGAGCCCTCTCATCTCCAGGCTGAATATTCCAGATCTCTCACTCTCACCCTCACATATGGCAGGACCTCCAAGGCCATAATCATCTTGGTGGCCTATGCTGGACCTGCTCCAGTATGTCCCAGTTTATTTTGCACTGGAGAGCCCAGCACTGGACCCAGCACTCCAGGTGTGGCTCACCAGAGTTGAGCAGAGGGGAAGGATCGCCTTCCTCGACCTGCTGGCAATGCTCTGCCTGATGCAGCCCAGGAGGCTGCTGGCCTTCTTTGCCACTAAGGCACATTGTTGTCTCATGGTCAACTTGGTGCCCACCAAAACTCCCAGGTACTTTTCTACCAAATTGCTTTCCAGCTGGTCAGCACCCAACACATACTTGTACAAGGGGGTACTCCTTCCCACATGCATGACTTTGTACCTCCCCTTGTTGAGCTTCATGAGATTCCTGTTTGCCCTTTCCTCCAGCCTGTCAAGGTCCCTCTGAATGCAGCACAAACATCTGGGGTATCCACCGCTCCACCCAGCTTTGTGTCACCAGCAAATATGCTGAGTGTGCACTCTGTCCCATTTTCCAGGTCATTAGTGTTAAACGGTCTCAGTCCCAGTATCAAACCCTGGGGTATACCACTTATGGCTGACCTCCAGTTGGATTTGGTGCCACTGACTACAATCCTCTAAGCCTCTCCATTCAGCCAATTCTCAGTCCAGCTCACAGTTCATTTATCTAGCCCATACTTCAATAGTTTCTCTGTGAGGATGATACAGAGAATCATGTCAAAAATCAAGATACGGAACACTTACTGCTCTCTACTCATCTATTCAGCTGTCATCTCATTGTAAAAAGCTATCAGTGTTGGTCAGGGATGAATTTCCCTTCTTAAATCCATCCAGACTGCTCCCGGTCACCTTCTTGTGATGTCTGGAAATGCTTTCTAGGATTTTTTTACTCCATCACATTTCCACGGACTGAGGGGAGGCTAACCAGCTTGTGGTCCCCTAGATCCTCCTTCTCATGAGCTCCTTCCTTATCAATACAGGCCTTCTACCAACTTTCCTTGGTTTACTGCACATCAGGATGGACTACGCTTGAGCTTGGAGGAGGTTAACCTTGAAAATCTAGCATCCCTCTTCTCTCTGGACCACATTCCAAGACACTTTTCTGATCTGGTCCCTGATGGTGCCAAATCCTGGTATCCTGAGGTCCAGGGTTGTGATTCTGCTATTTGTCTTGTTCCTTCCTCACAGAATCCTGAATTACACCACATTAGGGAAACTGCAGCCAAGACTGCTGCAACCTCCATGTGCCTGGCCAGTTCTTCCACATTTGTAAGTATGAAGTCCAAGAAAGCATCTTCCCTCATCATTTTATCAGTCACATGATCTAGGAAGTTACCGACAGTGCACTCCAGAAACCTCTCGGATTACTTGTGCACTGCTGTGTTGCTCTTCCGGTAGATTATCAAGCTTGTTAAAGTCCCTCTGAGGACCAGGTCCTGCAAACATGAGGCTTCTTCCAGCTGCCTGAAGAAGGCATCATGTACTGTTTCTTCCTGATGCAGCAGTCTGTAGCAGACATCCGTAACAGTGTCACCTGCACTGGTCTGTGCTCTACTCCTGACCCCTAAGCTTTTACCTCTCCAAAGGCAGAGATCAATGCACACCCACTGCTCTCACAAATGAATAGCAGCGGTCTCTCCTCATCTTCCCAGCCTACAGTCATTTGTAACTGTGTAAGCAATTTCTCCAGTGATAAATTAATCCCAAATGTGTTTCCTCTGGAGTACTTACTAAATTAGCAATTTTCAAGTACCCTTGTGATGGCTGATAGATGCTTCAGTATGCATAATCAAATCACAGCTAATACATGTAATGGGCTGCAACAGTGCTTCAGCACCCAGCAAGCACTGGTTAAGGTTAACCAAAGACAGGTGCCACTTGCCAGCCTTCTCAGAAAAAAATAAATAAATCAGGCAGTAAGTGCCAACCGGACATAACAATCTGGAGAACTAGCAAGCACGTGAGCCAACAGGTATTACAATTATTTCCCACCTCTCCTACTGTGAAAGTCAGAAGAGCAGATTTTAATGTGTCACAAATAAGACATTCTGCATGCTAAGGCTGACGTTCCCTGTTTTCACTTGTCTTTGAGCAACAACACATTACAAGTGACATCCTATAAAAAAAAAAAAAGAAAAATCATATTTCTGTTTCTCTGTCGGCCTCTGTTTTCAATATTTAATATCCTTTTTCTTTTAAGAAACACATTTAGATCTTATGGGCAACACACTACAATGAGACACTGCCTAAGGACGACCTGTCTGGAGGGAATGGGGAAAAAATAAAAAACTGGTTTGCTCTACATTTCAAACAGACCATTTTTGGTTTAGTAGGCATTTCCATTTCTGATATTGGCTTCTTCAGCTTAACCTATTTCTGAGCCAAGTTCTTGGTGCAGTGTTTGTGAATAGTTAGTGAGCCACCACTGAAATGCCTGAGAGTCCTCATAAAGGCCTCTCAAACTTGCAGCTTTTGGCTCAAATGTCTCAAGAAAACAAGGCAGAGAACACCTGTACGTGGACATTTCCCTTTTCTGATGAAGGCTTTTAGACACAGACAGTTACAAGCAGGTTTGGACTCTCACCAAAAACGTTCAAAACACTCTGACCCTCTCAACTGTTACGGAAAACAGAAAATAGCATAACTAGCTCATGCTTTTAGGACAGGCATAAGACAGGGAAGACACTGGAAGCCTTGTGGAGTTCAGTGTAATTTGCCACATCCCATCATTTGCCAATTGTCTGTAAACTGCATTTCTTCAGTATAACCCTCTATTGTGTCCAACAACTAGAAACAGCATATATGCTTGACATCACCAGAGTGGAAGTCCACATGATACTCCCATCTTTGCAGGCAAGGCTCAGAATACACGAACAAGTATTTTTACTAAAAAGGGTCCTGCTACAACTGGATAAAAGTTAACGTGCTTTCATACTTCAGCTCTCTCAGTCACTATAACAACTTTATGGTGTCTTTGACACACAATCTTAAGTGTTACATCACATGAACTCTATCCTGAATTTTAAGTATAACCTTACCTTTCTTTGTTGCTTGGATTTAGCTAAGACAGTTCTACTGAGGATACCTTGAGAAATTTTTTCTTCGCTGGATTCATTTAAAGGCTGAAATTCCACTGGGTTGCAAAAGCTTTGTCTTGAAATTTTATGTGTATGGACAGCAAATCTGCAGGAGTTTCTTTCAATAGTTGCAGGCTTATTCCTTGCACTGCATTTTTGAGCCCTCACCACGAAAGCACAGGCTCACATACTGCATCCTGGAATATAAAGCATCCATCAGGCTTTCGTTTGGGGACCATCTATTTCAAAAATCTCCTGATTTCTAGCACATACCAGTCCACCATTTGGCTAACCACAACGTTTTGTGGTATGAAAACAGCTTGAGTCCTGCATGAAGGTCATTTCAACAGACACGATGAATGTTCTGTTTAAGAAGCTTGCCTATGCCAACAAACCGGGAGAGCTTTAACCTGTAAAGTATTCAGCCCTGTTTCTAGGCCAACAATCACACTAGGAGGTGCACGCATGATAAATTTCTTTCAAAAATACATCTGGGAAATCCTCTGACATTTACGTCTAGTTCACAATACCATTTGTTCTGATTCTCAGCGTCAATTCAAAATGTCAAAATTTCTTTTGATGTGGCGTCCACAGCTATTGAGTTTTTTCTCACAACATCTTGTCAAAGCGCTGGCCTGCGATTCTTCCCAGAAATAAAAGTTACAAAGGTTTCAGCTGATAGCATCCCTCGCTTTGTCTCCTGACAAACAAGCCTTACCATCTTCAATAGTAGCAGAACTGAGTGTGCAGCTTATGGACAGTCCTCTCTCTGAGGATAACTGTAGCAATCTCCCTTATGGGCACTACTGTAAAACCAACTTCTGTAGGAAATGACCACTACTCATTACGGACAGACACACTTTTTGTTGAACAAAGACCTCTGGGATGTACTTTCTACAATATCCAGACATGCACTATCTTGAAAGCAGGTGGTCATGGTCATTCAGCTCTTTCTCATAGACTGGCAAGTTAGGGAAGATCTTTTTTCCTCATGGGGTAAAGATCAAAAAGTAGATGAAGTACAACAAAAGTTCACCAGAGGGGAACATGGATGTTCAGGAGGGAATTCATTTCTTCCCAGCACGTCCAAAGGGGGACTACGGCAGCTGTGGCATCCAAAGACTACAGTGGGAGGAAAGTAAAGAAAACCCAACAATCAACTCCCCTCTTGTAACTACAGAGGAGTTCATCTGTGTTAGTACCTACTGTCTGCATTTACGTTTTACAAGCAATCACATAAATTCAGTACTACTATTCCTAATTTAATTAATAAAAGTATGTGCATTTACCAAGAACCGGGTCTCCAAAACAGAGTGCACTGTATAAAACAACTCACTGATCAATATGAGCCCAGTGCTATGCTTGCTCTGTGATATGCAACTGAGGTAACATAGAATCACAGAATCATTTATGTAGGAGAAGACCTTCAAGACCATCAAATTCAACCACTAACCTAACTCTACCAAGTCCCCTTTTAAACCATGTCACTAAGCACCATACCTACATGACATTTAAACACATCCAGGGATGGTGATTAAACCACTTCTCTGAGCAGCCTGTTCCAGTGCTTGAAAATCCTTTCAGTGAATGTTTTTCCTAAAAGCCAAGCTAAACTTTTCCTGGCATCTTGAGAGATAAGATGGAGTAATACAGTTTCTAGCTTTTATGGGGAGTACTTGGAAAACAATTTTATCTGTCAAGGGAACTGAAAATTAGTTTCATATTTACATACCTACATCGTATATGAACACCTGTCTGTATACATCCATCTCATGTCCATACCACTTACTTGTGGGGACAGGACCCCACCCCATAAAAGCAGTTTTGGGCTGCAGCAGCTATGGCTTCCAGAAACACGCAACACAAAGGAACAACCACCTCCAGAAGCATCTTTCCCATCTGAACCATTTCTAACACTGCTGCTTAAAAGGGCTGGGATTAAGTCAGGTAAACATTTAGGAAGATCTTTAAGGAGATGAGGAGAAAAAGGATGCCCATCAGTTCCTCACTCTCAGTAGAATATGACAGCAGGGTGGGAATTTACTTCAGTTTGTAGGTTTACTGAACAGTTTGACCTGGCAAATGGAAAACATGACCCCACAGACCCTGCTCACATGCGCTGTGGAGAGGCAGCTTTTTCTGAATCAGAGGTTAATACTGTTAATATTGACAGGGCTTTAAACTAGATTCGAATGGGGAAGGGGTTGTAGCTGGGTTTGCACCAGTGGGCAGTGCTCTAGTATTAGAACTTGTCTGAAATGTCTATGCATGCAGTTTGGGGAACAAACAGGATCAACGAGAGATCTGCGTGCTATCTCAGGACGATGACCTCATTGCAATTACTGAGACACGGTGGCATAACTCACATGACTAGAACACTGCCATGGATGGCAATATCCTTTTTAGGAAAGACAGGCAGGCAAGATGAGGTGGTGGCATTGCTCTTTACGTGAGAGCAACTGGAATGTATTGCACTCTCCCTGGGGGGCGATGAAGAGGGAGTTGAAAGCTTGTGGGTAAGGATTACAGGGGAGACTAGTATGGGTGTTTACTACAGGCCACCAGGAAGGCCTTCTACAGGCAGCTGGAAGTAGTCTTGTAATCACAGGCTCTGGTTGTCATGGGGGACTTCAATTACCCTGATATTTGCTGAGAAAACTACAGAGCCAGGCATGCACAGTCCAGTAGGTTCCTCCAGTGCACTGACAATAACTTCTTGATGCAGGTGGTGGAGGAGCCAATAAGGAGAGGAGTACTGCTGGACCTTGTGCTAATAAAGAGGAACTAGCTGAGGATGTGAAAGTAGGGGGCACCCTTGGCTGCAGTGACCACGAGATGCTGGAGTTCAGAATCACATGCAGCAGACAGAGGGCCACAAGCAGGATCACTACCTTGGACTTCAGAAGGGCTAACTTTGGCCTCTTCAGGGAACTGCTTGAAAAAGTCCTGTGGGACAGGGCTCCAGACGATAAGGGGGCCCAAGCAAGCTGGCTAGTATTCAAGCCCCTTTTACTCTACGCTCAAGATCTGAGTGTGCCAAAGAGTAAGAAATCAAGTAAGAGAGCTAGGAGGCCTGCATGGTTGGGCAGGGAGATAATGAAAAAACTTAAGTGAAAAAAGGAAGTATACAGAACATGGAAGGAGGGGCTGACCACTTGGGAAGAGTACAAAGAGGTTGTCAGTGGATGCAGGGATGCAACAAGGAAAGCTAAGGCCTCCTTAGAACTAAACCTGGTGAGGGAGGTCAAGGATAAGAAAGGCTTTTTCAAGTATGTTGGAGGCAAAAGGAAGTCTAGAGGAAATGGGGGTCCGCTGCTGAATGAAGTGGGTGCCATGGTGACTGAGGATAGAGAGAAGGCGGAGTTACTGAATGCCACCTTTGTCTTGGTCTTTACTTCTAAGGCCAGCTCCCAGGGGTTCCAGTCCTATAAGACCACAGAGGAAGTCTGGAGGAAGGAATATTTTTGTCTCATTTGAGGATGATTAGATTAGAGAGCAGTTATGCAAACTGAACATCCACAAGTCCATGGGCCCTGATGGGATGCATCCGCAAGTGCTGAGGGACATGGTGGAGGTCACTGCTAGGCCACTCTCCATAATCTTTGAGAGGTCCTGGAGAACAGGAGAGGTGCCTGAGGACTGGAGGAAGACCAATGTCATCCCAATCTTCAAAAATGGCAAGAAGGAGCTCCTGGGTAACTATAGGCTCATCAGCCTCACCTCCATCCCTGGAAAGGTGATGGAACAGCTTGGTCTTGCCACCACCTCAAAACATGTTAAGGAAAGGAGGCTTATCATGAGTAGTCAACATGGATTCAACAAAGGGAAGTCATGCTTGACTAATCTGATAGCCTTTTATGATGGCACAACTAGATGGATGGATATGGGGAGGGCAGTGGATGTGGTATATCTCAACTTCAGCAAAGCTTTTAATACTGTTGCCCATGATATCCTCCTAGCCAAGCTTAAGAAGTGTGGCTTGGATGGTTGTGTAGCAAGATGGATTGGAAACTGGCTGAAGGACAGAGCCCAGAGAGGTGAGGTCAGTGGAGCAGAGTCTAGTTGGAGGCCAGTGGGTAGTGGTGATCCCCAGAGGTCAGTCCTGGGTCCAGTGCTGTTCAATATATTCGTCAATGACCTGTACAAAGGGAGAGAGCGTACCCTCAGCAAGTTTTGTGATGATACAAAACTGGGAGGAGTGGCTGACACACTAGAAGGCTGTGCTGCCATCCAGCGTGACCTGGACAGGCTGGAAAGCTGGGTGGGGAGAAATTTAATGAAGTTCAACAAGGGCAAGTGTAAAGTATTGCATCTGGGGAAGAACAACCCCATGTATCACTACAGGTTAGGGGCTGATCTGTTGAGAAGCAGCTCTGGGGAAAATGATCGAGGGGTCCTGGTGGACAAGAGGATGACCATGAGCCAACAATACACCCTCACAGCCAAGAAGGCCAATGACATCCTGGGTTGCATTAAGAAGAGCATGGCCAGCAGGTCGAGGGAGGTTATTGTCCCCCTCTACTCTGCGCTGGTGAGGCCCCACCTGGAGTACTGTAGCCAGTTCTGGGCACCACAGTTCAAGAAAGAGAGGAAGCTACTGGAGAGAGTCCAATGCAGAGCCACTAAGATGATTAAGGGAGTGGAGCATCTCCCTTATGAGGAGAGGCAGAGAGAGCTGGGTCTTTTTAGCCCAGAGAAAAGGAGACTGATGGGTGACCTCAAGTGTAAAGGGCAAGTGTTGGGAGGATAGAGCTAGGCTCTTCTCAGTGACATCCAGTGATAGAACAAGGGGTAATGGGTACAAGCTGGAGCACAGAAGTTTCCAGTAAACATAAGGAAAAACTTTTTCATGGTGAGGGTGACAGAGCACTGGAACAGCTGCCCAGGGGGACTGCGGAGTCTCCTTCTCTGGAGACATTCAAAACCCGCTTGGACGCATTCCTGTGTGACCTGATCTAGGTGACCCTGCTCTGGCAGGGGGGTTGGACTAGACGATCTTTCGAGGTCCCTTCCAACCCCCTAACATTCTGTGATTCTGTAATACTGTGCTCTCCTCCAGCTTAATAAGCTCTGGCAATTCATCTTCCCTCTCAGTTCCTATACCTTAAATTTGGGAAGCAGGGACAAAGGTGACTGAAAGAAAAAAAAAATGCTCTGAGGAAATGAAATTAATCCCAGAGGATTTCCTGACAGAAGAGTCACTCAAGGCACTCTGACATGTTCTTGGGGCAAAACCACTGTCACACCAGGCAGTGAAGGCTCAAGCAATGCCTTGGCCTTGCTTCATGCTTCAGTGGAACTCATTGCTGTGCTTCTCAGGGCCTGGGCATGCAGCTGGTGCTGCTTCAGCTCTGCCTACTCCCTCTCCTCAGAGAGAAAAGGGACACACTGCCTTTTTTTATGCATTTATGCTTTTAATATATTTTATACACGTGTGTTGATAATATCTCTATATATGAAACATATATACTTATATCTGTAAGAAGGAAAAGTAACAAGGCAGGGTCATAACTGAAGGGAAACTGAGGGTACAGCTGCATGACAGTAAACAGAACCAAGCTCACCTTGCTCTGCTCTATCTGCTGTAGTGGTTAGAAGTTGTTTTTTTTTGTCTATTTTTAACTCTCTCCTAATTTTACAGCAAAGTTTGACAAAAACAAGGACAACTAATTAAGTTGTTACAAAAGAAAACTACATGAAGTGAATATTATGAGTGAAAATAGAAGAAAACAATGATCTTCAGTATTTAATCCCTGCTTTATCACTCTGAAAATCTTGTACAAACATGAATCTGTGTCCAAACATGGATGCTATCCCCAGATTTCAGAAGAGAAAAAAAAAAATATTTTGAGTGTCTGTATTATGGGAAATTCTAGCAGAGTAAAGCTTTTAAAAAAAAAAAAATTACTGCAATTTCCGGTTTAGGTTTGTTAAACAGTCACATCATAACATTTAATTGCATCCTTTTTTATTTTAATGTACTTTCTGGTACATTCTTACATCCAGAGTTGAGACATTTCTCAGTAAAAGAAGAAAAATATTTCCCACAGTCACAAAACACTTTCAAAGCCTCAGATAACAGCAGTTTCAGTGATAAAGCAATACAGTTCTGCAGCACACAACTGCCTCTACTGCAGTATTAACTCTTGCCCACTGACATTACAATCACCCTCTACATTGGCTGTATTTTAATAAACCTCTCCAGGGTCTGCTTTTAATTAGAGCTATATATACACACCAAACTCCTGTTCTTACTCTTTTATTGGAGAATTTCATTTAAATTAGTGTTCAAGAAGCACTGAAACTTCCAACTCTATCTAACAAGATTTCCTCATTACCACCGAAAGCTTTGATATCTGAAAATGTGCTTACAGTGTCCATCTGAACTTTAAGACCATAGAGAATACAAGGAAAAGAGCTGTTACTTCATTGCTTCCGAATACAAATTCCAATGTTTTGCTTTAGTTTGGAGGTGTTGGGTTTTTTTAGCTGTTTCTCCTTATTTCTTGAGCTACAAAATAGTTTTTCACAATGGACATACTGTTCCAAGTCCTGCCATACAGCACCATGGTGCTGAATCTATGGTTTGCCAGAATTACACATCCATCCAGGTGCTGCATCACAGCTGACCCCCTTCCCCAAGTACCTCTTAGGCAAAGCCCATCTGGCTTGCCAACAGCAGCCCAGTTGTGGTCCATGTCCATCTACCAGCAGGTGCTACGCACATACCGGATGGAAGAGTAGCTACCAGCTCCCTCAGAAGGGGAAAGGTGGGAGCTCAGTAATACAGCCAGAACAAAAAATACCTCTTCATTTGAATCACACCTAATAAAAAATATGAAGTGATCTGTAATTTTATTAGACTTTGTTGGTAACTTTGTGAAGCCCTAGAAAATGAACATTATGAACAAAACTCACGGGGAGGCAGGAGACATACAGCTGTACAGTAAAAGGAAATCTTTCATTACTTTAGTATATGGACCATCTATCATCTTTGAAGGAGTAAATGCAATCACTCTTAGCTACCTGAAAGGCCTCAGCCTTTGTTTCCACTACCTCATGGCCTCAGGTCATGTTTCCACTAAATTGAATCAGTGTTTAAGTTGCAAAGATTTTGTACGCTATTCATACGAAGTTATGGGCAATCACTCACAGGCAGATGATGTGTCTAACGAAGCACACAGCTTCTGAGAGACCAAAATGTAGCTCAGAGAACAAACACGGCCACCACAGATCCTACTGCCTTATAATACGCCTTTTTAAGGAAATTGTCTTTTTTGATGTTGGACTTCTGATAATTCTGATCATTTAAAACTTTGGTTCCTCTTATTTTTCCACAAACTTTTCAAGCTCTGTGATGCAACTTCTACCTCTGACATAAGAAGCTATAGGAAATAACAAATTAATGCAACCTGGCACCTTACCTTGATCAACTAGCGTCCTTAAGGAAATATTGCTGTCTACTGACAGAAGAGTGTTACTAGCTCTCTTTAGCCCATTAAGACACAGATCCTCTCAACAGTATCCTCACTGCTCAGAGCCTCTTCCCTTAAGCACCAGATTGAGTCACAAGCTCGCAGGAAGCCCACTACCAAACCTCATGTTCTGGAGCCCTTTCTGACCTGCCTACCCGCTGATTATAAGCCATCTGCATTGCACAAATATTCACTACTAATATGACTGCTTTATCGTAACATATCAAGCATACAGCTCTCAAAAACTGGGTATTATGAAGAAGCCAGAGAAAATGTTCAGTGATTTAATGCTGCTCTAGAGAGCACTGCAAGCCACTCTAAACAGCACACTGTCCTGCAAGCAAATGGATTTTTAGGAACTGAGTGATTTGTTGCTTCCCAGAAAGCCAGAAGATTTTTCTTAAAATATCTCAAGTGTGTGTGTGTGTGTGTGTGTGTGTGTGTGTGTGTGTACACTCACACACAAAGTAATTCAGTGCAGTACCGGATTACCACCAACAGCACACAGCCCCAAAGAGGCCTCTCTTAGTGAAAAAGATTTGCTTCTTTTCCATGACCACAGTCATGGAAAGGCATGCCATAAATTGCAAATGCAGATTATTTGTATCACATGTAGCTATCAAAAATTTTTTGCATTACCACATCCAGTGTCTCAAACAATCCACACACACTTGGCGTGCATATGTATAAATGAGATATTGTATTATTTTAATGCCCTTTCACAGCACAAGTATACCTTGAATGAGCTCATGAACTAATACAACTAATACACAAGAAATCAGCAAGCCAAATTCTATCAGCCAACCTCATTATGCTATGCACAGCTCTCTGCAACCCAGGTACCTTCCTTTCAACATCTGCTGTTCCATTAGAGCATCACAGGGAAGCCACAGGGGAGTGACAGCGGAAGCTGAAGCTTTGTCCCTGTATGTTTGGGTTCATTTCTGAAAAGAAGAAAAGCACTCTCCAAACAAGATGTGGGTATGAGTTAACTTGTTTAAAGCACTTCTTATAACCACTGCTTGCAGCAAAGTCGAAGATGAACAATTTGTAGCAAGAATGTTCAAGAGGTACCTTACCTTCCAGTGCACCGGCATTACTATTACATTACAGATCTCACAGTGTTAATCATTAAGAGCCTGGAAACTCATGTTGAGAATCAGGTATGATGGCAACCTAAGGATATACTCACTGACATTTAATATAGTCACTTTGATTAATTATTAAAGCTCTGAAAAAAACTTGGTGCCTGAAACAGCTTTTCAAAGGGTCCAGGATTCCCATTAGCAAATTAACTTTACTCTGAACAGTTGGCATTAGTTGCTTGGAAACAATTACATTATTCAAGATATCTAAACACACCTCATTTAATCCACCAACCCCCAAACTGGTTCCCAAAACATGATAGTCATTTGCTGTTCAACAGATTTACATACTTTTGGTATTCCCTACACAGCCTGACTTTTCAAAAACAGCATCTTTGTAATCACTGAACTGACACCTAAATTTCATCCAGTTTGCCCAGCCATTTTCAAAGTCAAAAGAGGTATGAGGATTGCTCAAAAAAACAGATCAGATTTTATATAATTTCTATATATATTTGTCTTTTATATATATAAAAAAAACCATCTAAGTATCTCTCTCACAGGAGAGTGTCTACTCAGGCACAAATAGATGCAGACTAATATAAATTATTCAGGCTAGCCAATCAGTCAGGACAGGAAAAGACAGTGAATCAAAATACCAAATATATCTAAGGTAAAAATATAACAATTGCAAGGCTTTTTGTTTCCCTTAATTCAGTAGGTGTTTCAAAAAAAAAAAAAAAAAAACAAACACAAAAAAAAAACCAAACAACTTCAGCAAAACTTTATTTTTCCTATAAACATTTTAAAATGCACTCCTCACTAACTCTCAGAAAAGTACCAGTTATGTGAGTAAGCACGGAATCTGATTTGACCCAGAAAGGCTAAAAACAGGAGATGCTGCACTGATGGTGCCCACACACTAAAGGGGCTTTCAGGAAAGAAGACAAGGGAGAATGGGAGCCGGACAGAGAAAGAGAAGCCAGCTCAGTGCAGGGCAGGTACTCACCCTAGACCAGCCAAGTGGCTTGGAGACAGCCTTCAGCCTTTGCTTTGGGAGCAAAGCCAGAAGCCCCACCAGCCCCTACCACCAGCAGAACCACAGCAGCTCAGTGTAACATTGATGCACAGGGATCTTGAGCTTCCAGCAGTAAGAAAAACTAGAAAAAACTCATGTCTAATTCGTGACCCAAGATAGTCCATCAACACACCAAGGTAAGATGTGGCTGAGATACTGGAAGGAAGTGCTCACCTTCTGCTGGACACTGTTCACGTCTGCTACACCAGAGCTCCAAACATGTAATTAATTTTACACCGTTCATCAGTCTTACTTAAGGGTTGTATGTGGGCCACTTTCATTTTTGTAGGGGAGGGGGGAAAAAAAAAAAATCTCATTCCCTCACATTTTTCAACATCTTAATTTCACATTAAATAAACTGAGGAAGTGAAAACAAATCTTCATTTCTCTACAATATTGGTGGCACAGTAAAAATAAGGTTTCCAACAAAAAAAGAAATGTTGACACATTATTTTCAGGCAGCTCAGAACACTTGAAAAACAAGTTGCAACACACTGACATTTTAAAATAGTTTTTTAATTCTGCATCTCTGAATGGCTCCTGGAGTTAAAGGTTATCCAAAAGTCACAAATGTTTTCCCCAGAGTAGCCTCACCATCTTGAGATTGACACATACTGTTCTGTACAGAAAACAATACACAGATGGGGAAAAAGCCCATCTATTTGCATCCATTTGCACACTTCATGAAATCCTATGTAGACAAAACTGTTCTTAGCCCTCAAATTCATCAGCGTGTCAACATAAACTGAAGCATACATAGAAACCATAAAATATTTTGTCCTTAGTAGCACTGTATATGATGTACCCAAAGAGAAGGCAGCCTGAGGTCAGACTTGGTGCTAAGGTAAATCTAGGAAAACGGTACTTATGCCTGCTGATGACAGAGATGGGTATGGAACAAGCATGGACACTGTCCTGCCTCTGGCACTTCCTCACCCAGCGCTTCTGCTCCCAATTCCCACTGTAAACAGCAGAAACATATAGACTGTCAATGATAAAAAAGCAACAACAAAAAGAGTTTCAAACTGCCAGATATTCTCCTACACATCAATCATTCTCCAAGAAATGACAGGGTGAGACTTGCTTTACTATTTACCAGCAATTAGGAAATATTAGTAAAAGAAATTGCTTGGTGTCCCAACACATCAAGTGCTGTCCATCAGATCACGAGCAGCGCAGAAATATCAAGCCCAAGGGGACAGACAGGCAGCCTGCTGGTGGACAGGCCTGGAAGGGAGATGTCCCCAGCACATGCAGTACGGAAGGAAGTCTTCACATGGATTAAATATTTCCTTATTCCCTCTGGCAAAGGTACAGAGCTGGGGAAATAATTTACAGATAGAAAGCCAAAGATGTTTGAAGTGGTCATGACCCTTAAGGATACAGGAACTTTGCCTGTTAAGGAATTTGCTCATTTTCTTCCCCTTAACAATTCAAACAGGCTTGCTGTGTGGAAATGCAGCTTATCTACACTTGAGAAGCAGCATAAGGGGATTTTGTACATGCTGTTCTTGAAGTGAGTTTCTGCTCAAAAGTCATGATTTCTGAACCATATATATAGACAACACACATATATTTGAGTAGAAATTTCAATATCAAGTTTTTTTCACCTAATAATTGCTCTCACCGGAGAAGCTCAGAGGAATAAGTGCCTGTGCCCTGCCCTCTTCCCACCCCAAACACCACCAGACCTTCACACAGCAAGGGAAGTCACTCTGTTCTGCATTAGACTTAAGTCTAACTGCAGACACAGAGACCAAAGCTTTGTATGTTTGATCTCCACACTGCCACCCTAAGCTCCACACTTAAATGATTCATTTCACAGTGACTTCACCTCAGAAGTCCTCTTTGTTGCAAGTTCTTCCAAGTCTTTCTTTTCACACATCTGAAGAAACAACACTGAGCTGCTCTAGCAGAGAGATCGATATAAACACACAGATAATCTTTTGCCACTTCCTATCTTGTAAGCCCTACCAAAAAACCTCAAGCTGTCACCCGCACACGCGTTTCCTACATATGAGAACAAAGGTGCTTAGCTCCTGTCTGTAATTCGGTCTAAACCATCAGCATCCCCACTGGCCTCCATGCCAAAGGAAGCACACATTTATTTACAAGGGTTCTGTGACAGTAATTGACTTTCATAAAGGAAAGAGCAGCAAACGGGTCTTCTCTAAAGCTCCACTGAAACCATTTTCCTCCAAGTGAAATCAGAAAAGAAAATTAAAAAAAAAAGAAAAAAAAATCTCTGTACTTGACAGGCTATTTAATGCATTTAATATTTACTACAAGTCATCCATCCACTTCCATGCTTCAGTGGAACAGCATTTTGGGGTCAGTGTTAAATAAGTCTGACTTTTTTCTCCTTCCCTATCCCCTTCCTTACTCACACCCCCCCCCCCAGCATTCCAGTTTAAAGTGGTGGTGTTGCAATTTTAAATTTTAACCTGTAATAATAAGTGAAGGCTCATGTATAAAAGATATTGGCAAGAGTAATTGGCTTTTTCAAAGAAAATAAACCAGCAGTGAACTGTTTTAATCAATTATTATTGAATTTTGTGCTCCAGGCTAGTGGTTCCTGTCAACAGTGGTCCTTCAGACCCAGGTTTTCCACTTCAGATTTAATGAACAAGGTTGAAATCATGCACTGAAATGAAATAATGCACAACTCATCAACTGGCTTTGTTTTTGAAATCTGAACAATTCCACTTGCGAACCAAAATGAAATAAAACTATGCACACTTACAAATTATCTTAGAGGAAACAATCCAAGGGTGCTGATCTCTTCAGTCAAAATATTCAGTCAAAATATCCTTTTATCTCTGCCAAGAAGTGGAACAGAGTACAGAAAGACAACACAAACAACCAACGTTTTGAAGGAACTCTTAGAATTACTACTTTATTCTAGCCATTTGTATAATCTTCTTCGGGGTTCACTGCTACAGACCCTTATACCTAGCTTCTGCCACTGGGACTATGCACACTAATGGAGTTACTCACGTGACCATTTACAGGACTAGAACTGTGGCTGCCCTACAGCAAGGCACAGCCACCACAATATAAAACCTCACAAAAAAACCCCACTGTCGACTCTAAAGTGCAATCACAGTAGACAGATTTTTGACAACTTTCTTTTCCACGCAGCAGCAACAAATAAATAAATAAGGAAATTTCCCCATGCATTTTAAGATGAACAGCAAAACACATTAAAACTCAAGACCACAATCTCTGAATAAGACAACTGAATTTGCAGATGCAAAGGCGGCTATTTGAACTTCACTTCCTCTGCTGCTTCCCCAGACAGCTTTCTATTAACTTTTTTTTTTTTCTTTTTTTTTTTTTTTTGATCTAGCCTTATCTCCAATGGCCTTAGGTCAAGCCTAAAGGCAGGCCATATACATCTCAAGCTCTAAACTATGCTGTCACATCAGCAATCCACCATCGCCCTGGTTTCCTGAGCAGCACATACCATTCTGTTTAAATAAATGAGTAGAAAGAGCAACTGTCAGTCACAACACTAGTAACTTGTGCTTTTTAAAGGAAGAGCACATCCTGTGGACTGTGAGCAGGAGTTTTACACTTGGTATTACTAAGACACAGACCTATATAGTCATCATCCTTTCTAGTTTGAATGGGACTAGAAAGCCCTTGCTTGCATGAGGGTCTAAGTGACCACCGAAAGGATGCACTACCTTCCTCCGCTTTGCAATATGATTCGATTTTACAACAAAGCTGAAAAAAACCCTTGCAAATTCAGGGGGTGTTGTGTACCATAACTGTATTTTCAAGTACTTTAAAGGACTTCAGGATGCATGAAGAGAAAGGCATTCCAGGCTTGTAATTCAGAATATTCATGAAACTTCCACTCTGGGAAAACAAACCAACCAGTAAAATAAGTTTACACAATTGCACAAGGTTTACTGGAAGAATCAAGTAACTCTATATATTGGTAAAAGGGAGGTGGGGGAGGAAGGATTAAAAAAAAAAAAGTTACAGTACACAGCACGTTGAACGCAATACCAAAATACCATGTTCTCTCTCACCCAGATATCATTACCTAACCTCTCCCTCCATGCTGTGGTCCCTGTTATTATTTTAGACTGGACTTCAAAAAATGGACAAATTTTCCAGATTCCACAGATGGATAAATAGTGATCTTCAGAGAAGCACTGACCATTTCCAATCACTACAGTAATCAAAGGAAAAATTCTGGAAAATTCACCTATTAAACTATTACAGTTTTTTAACTATCCCTGGTTTTTCAGATTCTTCCTAAAGTTTAATTTAGCTATGCATTTAAAAAAATATAAATTGCTACCAAGAAAAAATGAAGAGTAACTATAGGAACAATTTTAACTGTTTAGGGAAGCAGTTAAAATGAACAGAAATGATCATGAATGCTTACTAATTATGTTCTGTGGGTTACTCAAAATCAAGTTAAATTTTTCTTGTTATTTGTACATGTCCCTTTATCAATTAGTGGTACTTTACACATATCTAAGGTCGTAAAGCTGCTGCTACTTATCATCTATTAATTAAACATACAAGACATACTTACCAAGTCATCAAGACTTAAAAAGACATTTTATCACAAAATAAGAGATCACTGACCCAAACTACAGGTAATAGTTACCAGTAAATCCACTGCCAATTTACCAGTGCATAAAATATTAACATATTGAAGCAATTACTTTCACAGAATTTGAAAAAATTGTCTTAATGTAATATTGTGAGAAAGCTATTGAGCCTATTCCATATATTAAAGCTATTTTCATACAATGGAGTAGTGCGTTACCTTGGCCACCTTCTCTACTCACACTGATGTAACCTCGTGAATAATTATGCCACCAGCACTACATTTTTTTTATTAGAGACTTAAACCAACAGCTAATAAACTTCCATCATTATCTATGAAGAAGAAAACAACCTACTGTGAATGGTCACGTGGCTGTAAAAAGCCCAATTATCTCTACAGCACAAAGGCCCACCAACTCTAGGCTGGAACTAGAACAGCCTTCAACAGCTTTGCTCAGTCTCTGGAAACAATTTGCATGACACAATCTGCCCTACAAAATCCACAATCGTTCAGATTTGTTCTAAGAGCCTAAGTTCTGAAAAGTAATGAAGAAAAAAAAAAAAAAAAAAACAACCAACAAATAAACTAGAAAGGAGCACTGCTTTCTACCCACCCAAGAACAAAGCACAAATACTGAACTACAGCATGCAAATCAAGTACCAATTACAAAATGATAATGTTCAGTCCTTTCTCAATCCCCTGGGATATGCTCAGGAGTGGCAGCATTTTAAAGGGATGGCAGTACTCCTTCCAGCAGACAAACCTCTCCCTCTCTCCTCCCCTGCAGCACAGGGCTGGGTATTTTCTGCCTGAATAAACCAGAAAGATACACACGATGACTGGGAGAGCAGAGGATGTTACCAAAACCTACCACATTCTTAAATATACTTCTGGTTTTGTAATTCTGTATACCTAGAAAAACGTAAGCAAATCATTAGTGCCCTAAACTGGAAAAGGTTTCTCTTTTTTACAGGCAAGGTATTACAGAAGTGAACAGCAACAGAATTAGAAGTGCTGGAGATGTCTGTGTAAGTCCTCTGGAAAATCTTCTGGGAAACCCACGTGAAACATGGGTCAAGTTACAGAGAGAGCATTTCAGAGACTACCAAAGCACCACTAAATTCACAGGGATTTCAGAGAGCCAGCAGTTCCACAATCCTGGTGCACTACTTTTCATTACTGATGGGCAGTTATAATCACCTGCCTGAACAACTTTGGTGTCTCCATCTCAGAAGTCACTCCCACCTCCTTTCAGCAATGAAAGGCAATGTAGCATTTTTGTGACAAGCCACATGAAATTCTACCACCACTTAACAGAAAATCCATATTGCTGCTTTCCAAATTGTAAATGCCACTGGATGTATTTAGACTTATTGACAAGTGACCTGCATATTGCTGCTCCTGGCAGTGTTCTGATCGAGATTCACGCTTTCTTCCAACTTTCTTTCACAAGCATCTCTTCCTTTAAACTAGGCCATTAGATGCAATAGCCTCCTTATCAGCCAGTGTTGCAAACATCCCTTTTGATTTCCGATCATTCACTGCTAATAGAGCTGGCACCACAGCCCACAGCTCCTGCCGTGACTCATCTCTCGTTGACTACACAACTTCCAATTAGGCTTCTACAAATGGGGTGCAGGTAGTAGGTCTTTAGGACTTCAAATTATTTTTTACTCTAACCTGCAGAAAGCAAGAGCAAAAAGCTAGTACTATTTTGTATTTGAAATATGTATATATGTACCATTCATTTATTTATAATACATTGTGTATTCTTTTTTTTTTTTTTTTGGTGTTTTGTTTGTTTTTGTGTGTTTTTTGTTTGGTCGGGTTTGGCTGGTTTGGGTTTTTTTTTGTTTGTTGGGTTTTTTTGGTTTCTTTTGTTTGTTTGTTGTGGTTGGTTGTTTGTTTTGTTAATAGAGATGCTACCAGCTGACAGAATAGCAACAAAGTGTATTGCTGAGCAAGGAGTTTCCCACTCTGGGAGAGGGACAGTGTTATCAAAGTAACATAGACCTGAGTGGCCACAGAGCTTGTTAAACACACCCAAAGGAAGCATTTCCCAACAAATTCAGAACCACAATTTACTAAGTTAAGCTTCTCACAGTATCTGTGTACTTGTGGTTTCAGTTTCTTTTTCATAGTTTCATTCAAACAGTATCTCATCCAGAGATGTCTTTAATTTCTCTTTTCTTTCTGCTTTCCACAGACCCTTCCAATCCAACCAAAGCTCCCTTTCTCAAAGATCACATAATATATGAGGTTGGAAGGGCTCTCTGGAAGTGCTCTGGCTCAAGTCCCCTGCTCAGGACACAGCCAGGTTTGAAACTGGATCTAACTTAAATAGGTAGATCAGGGTGCTTGCAGCCTTGTCCGGCTAAGTTTTGAGTATCTCCAAAGACATTTTTCACTGTCCCATAGCTATCTTCCATCACTGCTCTTCTCGACTCCACACCCAAGCATAAGCACACAGGTCTTTCAAGCTGTCAGTCCTAATTCTGACACCTGCAAAACCATCTCTGATGGCCTGTCTCCAACATCACCTTTACGCAGAAGACGTTGGTGTCCATGTGTCTTAACATGTGTTCCAGATTTTATATTGTGTTTAGTGAGTACAGAACAGGCTGAACAAATCTGAAAGGTTCATTCCTTGCTTTCCCTCTGTGTGGCCGTAGGAACAGAGAAGCAAGGTCCTCCACATCCTGCAGGGTGGGGAGATCTCACACCTCCTCTAGCACACTACTGCTCCCATTCAGTTTGGCTCTTCCCTTGGCCACCTCTCCAACGACAGTTCTCCTCGAATGTGTCCCATGATTTGTTTAAAGTGCTCAGGAACGGCCAAAAAGTAAACCTGATTCTTCCCTCCTCTGTTCCACAGCTGCTCCCAGTGTCAGCATGGGGACTTGTACTAAAACATGCACACTGAAGTGCTACGTGTGCGATCAGATCCTACAGTCGCTCACCAAAATTTACTTCTGCCATCGTAACACCAAGGAGATTCATTGGTTCATTTATAGCAAGCATTATGTCTGCAACATGCCATTATGGAATTTCTACTGCATGCTAGAAACGCAAGGATTCTCTACTACATGTTCACGCACACACAAACCATTAACAAAGCGAACTGCAAGCTGCAAGTGCCAGATTTGAGAATTCCTAGCAAGCCTCAATTTGGCCTGCTTTTGCATATGCATTAGAACACAATCTTTAATTACCTGATGTCCTACTTTTTGCATGAGACCTTGTCTCATTTACTGCCCAAAATAAATGATTTTAACTACCTTAAAAATTATTCAAGACCTTGTTTTCCCCTCATTGCTCAAAGTGTAATTCCATGCTTTAGCTCCCATGCACTATTGAAGCCTTTCTCACCAAACAGACATTAATTTCTTCCTGAGCTCTTCTATGGTGCTCACCACTGTAGCATTTGAGAGCTTAGCAAACACTAATTTACTTTCGTAGCATACCTGTCAGGAAGAGGTACTATTAACCTCATTTCATAGGTGGAGAACTAGAGCACAGGGAGATTATCATCAAAGGTATGTAACAATTCAAGGGTTGCAGCCTGAGGTGCCTTATGGCTGGATTTTCAGATTAGTGAGGCTTATACAATTTTTATATATACAAACTATACTTCCCTCTGCATGCTACAGCAACTCGTGCCAGATATCTGCAAATTCAAGCTCTCAAATCAGGGTAACGAGGGATTAAGCCCCAAAGGGGAGGATGGTGGGAAGGTCAGGCACAATGCTGCACCAGGACTCGGTGCAGCTTCTGCCACACGCTGAATCCATCACAGTCACCACAGCAAAAGAAGAGCAGGTACTCCTTCATTAAGGACTCATTAAAAAGAGGCCAAACTAAGGTTCTGTAGGCACCCTTAGTTCTACTGCCTTTGAAATTTGGAGCACATGTCCTCAGAACTGCCATAATCTTGCATGTTGATTTGTGTTATAATTTCACGGGTTTCAGAGGGAAAGTAGAAAATCCTCTGAACAACACTGCTAGTGCTCAGGTGCATGAACAGTCTCATCCTCACGCACTCCTGCACCCAGCCACAGCACTACTCCCTGTTCTCTTCTGCTGAAAAAAAACATTAAATAAAGTTGCCTAGTCATTTCCGCACGTACAATGACGACTACCAAATTTGTGTTATATAAATACTATCTATGGCAAATGGGTGTTTATATTCATGCTGATGATTAATTATAGCTGCTGGCATGCCCTGCTGAAGAAACACAACAATCATTCAATAAATGTTTACAATCTCATCAGCAAGGGGCTTATACTGTTGTTTCCTTTGTTCCACTAATTGTTTTAAGTTTTCCACTGGAACTGAAGTCCAATATTAAAACTGACACCTCAGGAGTTGTTTTTACCTCTCTCTTTAATCTTAGTTCATAAAACCTGATGTTTCATTCACTTCACAACAACCACGGGGAAAAAATAATTGCATGACCACACATTCATAATGTAAATTGACAGAGTGATTATTAAAACCATGACTTACACATCATTTCAGGAAGCAGGAAGTCCAGATCCCTCTAAATTTCACTGTTGGAACCTGAATATCATGTATTCTAGATACACGAAGGGTGTCTAAAACACTCAAGGTACAACCTCATACCAGCAGCCACTAGAAGAGGAGGACAACCTATAACGAATAAATTTCTTCAGCAGAGACAATTGGGATCTTTAATTATTCAGTAAAGAACAGGACTGGAAAGTAAATGAAAGAAAAGTAGCACAGAAATTGTACACTCGTAATTGCTAGCAGGGAGAAGTGTTTACACTTAATGCAAAGAATTACATAACTCAGGTCTCATTATTTCAGTGACTTCAAATAAGCTGTTTTCTCTCAAGTAACTCTAAAGCAATGCTTTACCATCGATGCTCTGCACTGCCTTAGAAGTCTGAAGGCCACTTGTAAAAGAGCCACAATTACTGTGGCCTTTCATGTATAACAGAAACGTTTCACCTAAACCAGTACACACCTGCCTGGCTAGGAGAAACGCATTGCTCCAGTCCTGTGGGGAACCCCACAATCCCAGGTGCCCCACTGAGACTCTGCAAATGGGTGTCACGCTACTGCACAGGTAACAACACCAATTAAGTTATCTTTGAATTTATATAAACAACATTATGCAGCTAAAGCCACTATTCAAATAGCTTAAGCATCTACAGAGGCCCATCCAAGGACTTAGATGCTCTTAAATAATATAAACCAGGAGAAGACTAAAATAAGATTTTAATACATGCATGTTTCTTGCAGGCTCAAAAGACCTAATTAATTTCATGTCATGCTCAAGAGCCAATAACATACTCCTTTTTATAACCTTTTCCTACTAGTTTGCTATCTATAAAATGAAAATAGAATGAAATTCTCCTCCACCTCTTGAGTTCTTCTGGAAAGGATACAATCTCTAATGACCATGATGAACAAAATGGTAAATAAACTGAATCACCTCCAAAACACACAGTTCGTCAGAAGTCAAGCTATCCTTTGCAAGGGGATGGTTGCCATGAAATTCCAAACCGCACTTGATGAATGACCAACTGTTTAAAAACCCCTCGCAATCCAACACACAAGAAGATGTAAAAGCAACAGGAACAGCACAAGCGTACAATACCTGTATTTAATGAACACCTGAAGTTTATCCAAAATGGAAAATGTTGTAATCAGCACCTGTAAAGGGGAAGTTTTAGCTTGGAAGTGGATGCAGAGACAACAGTCATTTGGTAACACTTTTGTTTCAGTCAAGTATCTCCAAATGGAAAAGTTGATGCTGTCTGTTCCAGCAGTAAAGCTCAAATACAGTTGCCTTCCTTATCATCATGCCTGGCTTCCAACTGACACTGGATGGTAGCCCTGTGATGACAGAGTCTCTCTGGATATGGGCACTGCATCCCACTCCTGCTGGTTTTGGGACTATCCAGACCTCAGGAAAAAAAGTGATTTATGGAAAAACAAACAGAAACACTGAAGAACTATATGCATTAAGGAAAATCTCCATGGTCCAACAATCATGAATACAGTCATTAAGAGAAGGAAATGAGAAGCTTTAATAGTTTCTTTTTTCTTTTTCCTTTTTTTTTTTTTTTTTAATTATCTTCATTGTCCTGCCATATTCTCTGCTCAGCTAGCAAGCCTTTTTTTTCTTGGAGGGTTTAACAAATGTATTACCTTTAGTTTCAATGAAAGCTGAGATTTTACTGTATTGACATTAGAAGTTCTGTGATGGCAGGAGAACCTCCACACACACACACATCCAATTAAACTGCCGATTAGCAACAGGCACTTTTTGCAAAATGAAAAGCAGCTGTCCTGCATTCCTCACCCTTAAGATCAATTAACATCTCTGCAACCTGAGCTAGAGATATTCAATGCCCTTGTCACCACATTACTCATAAAACAATTAACTCTTTTACAACCCCAATCAAATCTATGACACTCACACCAACAGGAATTATTTGAACCTATTTACAAAATGGAGAATATCGTGACAAGAGTGACATTGCTACTGGCCGTAGCATAAAGAAACCAGAGGCACATCCTTTCCCTTGGTGTTTTGTCTTAGTGCTATTTCAGTAGCAAGTCTCTTCTATCAATATTTAATACAGCTTTCAGGCCACCCAGGGTATGAGATGCAAAGACATTTGTTAGTAAGACTCTGGTGGCTCAGGGAGTTTCTTCACCGTAACACTGAGTTGTGTTGGAGAATAATGCCTAAGCAGAGTTTTACTGCTGATGTCATCCCAAATAGCATATCATCTATCCAATATTCATTTTAACTAATTCACAGATTTCAGTCAAGAAAGAGAAGCTTTTCAATTCTGAGTTATATAAATTTTGTTTCTCCCTTTGCCTTATTTTCCAGGCTAAGAGTCAAATACCTTACCTTCTCTTTCCAGTAATGACACAGGGAAGGAGATGGGACAATTAATGGATAGAGGGAAAAGATCATCACATTTTGAAGGCAAATTCATATAGGTTGTTTGTCCTAGAACTGAGGAATCAGATGATTCTCACCCAAGAATTGTGGAAGAATTAAAAAAGGGCATCACAGAGAAAAAACTATACGTGACTTTACCACAGATATACTATAGCAGACTACTTTGTCTAACGTATCAATGCTCTTGTCAAATATCATTTACTAGGCCTTGATAAAGGATAGAATAAAATTATTCATGAGACTCTGAATGACTAAATAGAACATTTCAAGTTCAGGGCTAAAAGAAAATTGAACCTTTTGGGTTAGAGGGAGTTTACTAATAGAATTATTTTAACTATGGTTTTGGAGATCATTCTTTAGTATTTTCATTGCATCAACACAGAAAATAAAACCTTCATGCTAATGGAACTATGCTGTTGATACTATATTAGAAGGAACACCTTAAGAAGAACCACCACCAATGGAAACAAGAGTATGTTGCAGGAGGAGATGGATGACAGAAACTAGAAGTAACATAAATAAGACAAAAATTAACAGTAAGCATTCACAGCAATGACCTCTGGACCTGCATGGGCAGATCATGACAATCATGTTTTGTGTGACCTGCGAGGTTCCAAAATAATTTGGAAGAAACCCAAACCCTTCCAAGTGTTTTGCTAAATAAAGTAATCTAAGTGCTGAAATCAGATTGAGGTAGGTGAAGAAGGGGTTTGTTCCTGTTTATTTCAGTCAGAGGTGACCAAATCAAGCTAAGCCCCAGAAACACCCTCCTGCTCAAGACTAGGCTGAAACTCAAAGGTCTTGGCAAAACACCCTGACTTCAGCAAAAGGACATATGCCATTTTTGGGAGCATTCCAGGCAGCTCTTCTACATGGCATTCCTGACGTCTGCTGTCAGTCTTGTTAATAATATAACAAGGGCCTTTTTCATGTAAAGCCTCATTAAAAGGAACAGGTTGAATGGCAGTGCTGTAGTGCTTCACAAGATAAATATAACACTTTTTAAAGCATTCTATGCAATAAGCACCAACTTGTCTGAGTAGGCTGGGTAGGAATTTCATCACTCATGTTCACACTGCAAAGTCTCACCAAAATGAGTATGATGCCTCCACTAGTAATGTCAATGTGTGTGTATCAAAATTATTTTAGTGTGCTGGTTTTGGCTGTGTTAGTTTTTTCTTCATAGTGGCTGGTATGGCACTGTACTTTAAATTTTTGCTGAAAACAGTTCTGATAACACAGGGATGTTTTTGTTATTACTGAGAAGTGCTCACACAGTGTCAAGGCCTTTTCTGCTCCTCACCCTACCCAAAAAGCAAGTAGGCTGGGAGTGCACAAGAAGATGGGGGAGGACACAGCTAGGACAGCTGACTCCAACTGACCAAAGGGATATTCCATACCATATGAAGTCGTGCTCAGCACATAAAGCAGTGAAAGAAGGAGGAAGGTGTTGGCAGGGGCGGGGGTGTGTGGAAGGACACATTCAGAGTGATGGTGTACGTCTTTCCACATAACCATTACGTGTGATGGAGCCCTGCTTTCCTGGAGATGGCTGACCACCTGCCTGCCCACGGGAAGAAGTGAATGAATTCTTCCTTTTACTTTGCTTGCATGTGTGGCTTTTGCTTTACCTATTAAACTGTCTTTATCTCAACCTACGAATTTTCTCACTTTTATGAGTCTCTTCTCCATCCCACTGGGGGAGGAGTGAGCAAGTGGCTTGCTGGTGCCTAGTTGCCAGCTGGGGTTAAGTGATGACATTTAGTTATTCTAGCATTATGTAGCACAGAAAGCAGCCCTTCAGAAAGATAGGGAAGCTGGTGTTGCATGTGAAAACAAGGATATCCACTTAACTGAACACACATGGATGAAACGTCCAGGCAAAACAAACATCTGACTCGAGAGCTGGGGTCTCTTTTTTTTTTTTTTTTTCCTCATATCATCCAGTGAGCTTTAGGCGTTACTGCACCTCCCTTTCAACCAGCTGTCCCCCCATATCACAGCTAACGTGCTCTTCCACGACAAAGCTTCAGAGGAATAAAGACAGTATACCTAACAGCAGGAGCTATAATATCCCAATATCTGGGCACAGCTGGGTTGAGGACAAACTAAAGTCACCTTTTTCCTGTGATTCCCAGAGGCCTATTCTATTTTTAACTTTGTTTTTTTTCTGTTTGATCCTTTGGTTACTCTAATGTAGTTTCTGCATTTCCCATTTATTCTGCCTCCATACAACACTTTTGAAGCAATACTATGAACAGGGGGAAGAGAGAGAGTAACAGGCTCATAAAGTGATTGGCTCAGACAATCTTCAAATGCACTGGCTAATTTTTTGATATATAACTCATAAATGACGGGGAAGGGATGGATAACAATGCAGACAGAGGAAACTAAATCTAAAAAAGCTCCAACTCCATTCATTTGAATGAACAATAGGTCTTAGATTTCATTAGCTCTGATATTCTGAAAATTATACCAATAAATATAGTTTTATTCTCAAGCACACATTCTTCTAAGCACATGAATACAGAAGGAATAGCAATTGAAAGCTCTGCAATTACTCTAAATTTGCACTGTAAACAGCGTAATAGCAGACCATAATTAAATTAAACACAACACATTTCATTGTCCTCATTACAGGAAATTCAATTTCAAGACAGCATTTATTGTAGCACTAGAAGCACCTTTTCACATTTTGTACATTGCTTTGTAAGTAGCTACCACACCTGTCCAACTAAAACGGTGAGATGTACACCACATGAAAAGACCAGACAAAAGAAGCACTTGGGAAGCAATTGTGTTTGATGTGGTCTCTCTATAAGGACTCCAGCAGATCTCCTGTGACATGTTCTTTTTAAGTAACTGCGAGAAGTTGCGAACCCCTTGTGCATCCAACTCCACAGGACCACGCGCTACTTTGCCCATTCCGTCTATTCGCTATCACCACTGCAAACACCACTTCAAAATCCAACACAGATTCATCCAGTCTGAAATGCTTATGACCTCCACAGGCTGAAGTGTATACCGTACTTTTATTTTCCAAGTAGAATAGAAGGAAAATCCTATTAGACATTCATCTCAATCTTAGTGCCTAACATTAAGTCAAGAGTTAATAATTTATTAATCAGCATTCAAGAAATCCTTATTACATGTGACAGTTTTTGGAGTGGTTTTGTTTACTTATTTAAAAGACCTTCATCAACAACAATCATCTGGAGAAATATTTTGACATACTCCTTTGACACTTTCCTTTGATTTACATATTAAACCAGGAAAAAGTTACATGCTTTCACTAACATGCAACATCTTCACATTTTTCAGTGTAAATAGATTTAAAATTTTTAGTTCTTTTGTAAAAGATTTTATGTCAATATGTTACCTGTTAGCTCTGCACTGCCTCCCAAATAGGTCCTTTTCTTGTAAGAACTCCATCTTAACAACGTAGATAAATTCTACAACTATCAGCATGGTAAATTTTCTTTAAAATGGAAAGCAATCAAGATTGTATAAAGGAAAAACCCAGTAAATAACCAAACACCTTACATTAGTTTACTTTTGGAGCTAGGCGAGCATGGTGCACTGGGGAAAAAAAATAAGAAGAGAAGCTCTTTCTTCCTGATTTTGCACAGGATAGCAGTACTTCGGTGCTGTAAATACACAGTCACATTTTTCACTTTGTCTTAAAGCAAATGTAAGGTTCTTATGATTTGGAAATTAAGCCAAATGATGCAGAAAAGATACCAACAGCCACTCAAATAGTACAGAACAACAAAAAAAGTGCTTCTCAAAAAAAGGCACAGCTTCACTGAAAAGCTCCCGAGGTTCTAGTGGGTGCCAGAACAGCAGATACCTTTGAAAAAGGTAGTTCTTGTGCCATGACCGGTTCTACGACAAACACCTTGCCCTGACAGTGCTGCACAATACCATGGGCAGGGGCTGAGTGCAGCTTCCCTCCCACCATCCCACGGATACCTCTGGGCTTCTCTTGGAGGAGGAGATGCCCAAGACAGACAGGCAGCTCCAAACCCTGACAGGTACATGGAATAAACCCTAACGAGCTGCAGGGAACAGTGCACAGTTTGCACAGGGACTTCCGAGCAGGCAGTTTATTTTGGTTGCGGGCAGGCTGCGGCTGTCACGTGAGCGAGTGCGAGCAAACAAAACCCACCACTTAATTTTTCACAAGTGGTCCTGGACCCGCAGCAAAGAAGCAGCCCACTTGGGTCACACACTACTGAAAGACTAGGTTGCAGGGAAGGCTCATAGGACTGACTCTCCCTTGATAACAAACATTAATCATCAACTCCAACTTAGGAATGAATGATCGCTGCTTTTCTAGTGCTTTACAAATATCCCCGCGGCTTTCTGAAGGCACTCTACAAGAGCTACTGCCTCTCCATCGCTTCTCCACAGTGTTTGCACAAAAGCCTTCCAGCAGTCAGCCTCGATTAACCACACCTGAGATCTCACCCGGGTTTGCAGACAGCCCCAGCTTACTTTGAGAGCGGCAGTGCCACTTCAGCTGCTTTGTATTGTTCATCAGCAGTCACAGCCAGATAAAGCCCTGACAGGAGCTGATGTTTTAATACTTGCATCAGGCTCAGATTCTAGCAAGGGAGGAGTCTTGTTTGAATTTTTGTAGTTTAAGGTTTTTAAACATCATAAAACCAGAAAATTTATCACAGCCAAAGGAAAATAAGGTTATGCAAAATACTTACTCCGAAAATGCTCTGAGGCATAATAGTAGACATCCTCGTAGCCCTCATGGTAATCCTCCTCTGGCCGGTACTTTTTACCTTTTCTTCTTCTTGATCTTCTTATCTGCTTGACAAAGCCCAAGAAGCGCTCCATCTCCTTCCTCAGCAGCACCAGCCAGCAGCCCCCTTCACCCTCTGCTTCACAAAGAGCTGTCCCAGCATGAATCAACTGCAAGCACTGGAGCAAAGCTGCAGCCTCTGACCAGCTGCTCCGGTACCATTAAAAAGCCCCTCCCTTATCTCAGCTGTAACTAGGAAGCATATTGTTTTCCCTTTAAAAAAAAAAAGGGGGGGGACACAGACAAGGGGGGACTTTATCAAATCTACTGACTGGAATATTTCAGCATTAAAATAGACAAAGGAGATAAATATTGAAGTTAAAGGAGAAAGTCAGGATCTCAAGCAGTTATTAAACAGCAGAGGACAAAGTTGAAGAAACCTGCCTGCCAACAAGGGGAAGCCCAGTACTGAGAGCTCCCTATCCTGTGTCTCCATCATTTGAAGAGGGGCTGGGAGGCGGGGATAGATGTTAGTCAATGGACTGAACCATATCTCGAGGCAAAACAGGTTTTCATTTGCCAGTTAAATGCTGCTCTCATATTTACCCAGGCATAGGCTCAGAAGCTCGTTTGATTTCACTCGTTCTAAGAAGAGGAAACATACTGATACATTTCTGGCATCACATATGCTGGATGAATAAATAGCAAAGTGGTTTAATCCATACACACAGCCCACTCACCGGCAAGTGTGTGCTGAATGTGTTAATTGGAGCAGCAGGGAGAAGGCTCAGCAGCTGTTAAAAAATGACACATATACCCACTGGGCATTAGTGTGTTCTAATCACTGCTAGATCTAAACGTTAAAAGGCACTCCACAGACAGGTCTCCTATAGAGCTGGCCAGGCTATATGGCAATAGGCAAACAAAGGAAGCGACATCACAAGCATACCATGATGACACTCATTTGAAACCCCAGCAGAGTTTTAAAAACTTTAAAATTAAGGTACAGCAGACTGCCCTTTGCACAGGATGACAGGAGCAAAAAGCCTGAAAAGGCACTGGCTCTCCTCTCTTGCTGTGTGCCTGAATCCCACATGCATTCCCTAAGATAAGGCTGGAATTTCATCCATGTTTCTGATGAAGTTTCCCTCCCGCACAAGAACAAAAGCAGTGCCTGCTCGAATCCTATCGCATTGGCGTACACCATGTGCTGTTTAGGTTTTTTTTTTTTGTAACCATGCTTCCGCGAGCCAAGTGAGGTCTCTAGTCCAACAGGACCTCTCCTGTCTGCCAGCACAAGCCAAGGATCAATCAGTCAGCCTCAGTCAAACCACATGCCGAATGTGATCACCTGCACCCAAGTACACAGAAGATAATATTTTGCACACATGAGCGTGAGGAAGTCAGAGAGTCTTCCTATAAAGTGGATTTTACTAGACCATCATCTGGAAAATGAAGAGCATGCAGAGAAGGGATTAGTTTCTGGCAATGCAGAGACTTCTGTGAGTCATTAATTTGCAAAGAGAAAAGCAGGGAAGGGTTTTTAAAAGCATAAAAGAAGCAATGCAAAAGCCAGGGTTTCAATTTGTCACTGTTTCAACAGAAATATTCAGAGTGTGATCAGAATTGAGTTGGGATTCTCATTTTGAAACATGTAAAAGTTATTAGTAGAGGTCATCTTAAACAGTTATCTGAGGGTCCTATAACAAACACACTGAAAGCAGTCACTGGAACTCTTCTGGGCTTGTTCCAGCTTCACAGGTACTTTAAAAACAATATTGTCACAAAACCACACCCATTTTATGCATAAAATCTTTAAAAAACCTGAATACTCCTACCAATCTACCCACAGGAATACAGACTCATCCTCCTTGACCTTAGCAGCCCCTGCTTTTCTACTGTGAAAATGCAGCCACTGTCGCTAGCTGATGAACACCCCGAGGGCGCTACCAGAATTATTTTTAGTGTAACTTCTGTAAAGAGGTTGTGTCTTACTACAAGTCTGGCTTTATCACACAGCTTTTAAATTTCAAAGGGTAAAGACCTTAAAGGAATATTACAGGCATATTACCAACAATACATTTTGAAAAAGCCAATAAAAAATTTATATCCATCTTTAAGAAGGAATCACTGTTATGTTCTGAAGGTTTCAATTCACATGTCTTTTCTGTGCTCTGCCAGCAAGCAGCAAAAACATTACATTACTACCATGAAACATGAAAACCAACCAAAAACTTAGCCTACAGCAGAGGCAGCACTGTCTTTCTTCAGAGAGGGAAACATTGTTTTGATGCTATATTTGCTCCCGTAGAGTACTCCTCTCAATAGATGTGTAAAAAGTTATTTGTAAGCATCAGAAATATTCATCTTGAAGATGTAAGTTTTGCAGCCATTATTGTTCCCCAAAGTTAAATTATAAAGTTCTATTCAAAATGAACGATGCGGCTACTTTTTAAAAAGGAGAAAAGGAAAAACTTTTTTGCTTTTAAACTGTCCTCTAAATGAGACCTGGAAACTAGAATCAAGTAGACACTTGGCTTTCATCAAGTAAATACGCCCTTCTCCTGTGCCATTGTTGCTAAACACGCTGCTGCAGCAGAAGCTTCTGCTGGAGAAGTCGTTTTCCTGGTTCTCAGCACGCTCCAGGGAGACTTCAGTCTTTTCCATAACAAGACCAACACAGCAAAAAAGCAGACAAGGAAGCAACCAAATGATCTCAGCTAGCACTTGAAAGACCAGATACAGTACACCAACTGCCTGACCATTTGCTAGAGAAAACCAACCTAAATTAGGGTGACTTTTGAGCTTTGGACCTCGCACAATGGATCTTCTCTCCCCATTCTCATGAGGTGCATCGCATACGTATATAGAGAATGTAGTAAAGCAGAAAAAATGCACTAAATGGTTTTATTGGTCAGTGCTTATGGTAATGGCTCCCACCTACGAAAGGGTTGAGGAGGAGCATGAGCACTCCTCAGATAAGCAGAGAGGGTTCAAGCTCTGCTACTCTTCGCTCTATCCCACCAACTACTACTGTCTACAAAGGACAGGCTCTATCTCCCACACCAAAGGTGCACAAGCAGACTCACAGCCTCTAACAACCAAGTTGACAGTCCTGCCAGCATGTAAATTATATCCCCGTTTCCTTTTGCATCAATGCAAACAACAGAGACTAACAATTTCAGCTGCTTTTCTTTGCCTTTTTTTAAAAACCTTGAACAAGCTGAGCTTTTGATAGCATTTTCCCTACCCTAAAATATTCTGTTATTCAGGGCAATTTAAAGAGAAGGACATACTTTAACCGAGGGCAATGTTGTTATATATTAATAGAGTATTAAGTGGTTTATTATACTTTAAGGATTTCTGAACAAAACTTGTTTCATATGCACTACATCCTACCTCTACTGCTTTGCTGAGAACACTGGAGACATTCATTAGATACTGCTCATGCCATACCTGTAAATATTTTATCATAGTCCTACTTTCAAAATTATAAGCAGAGAATTCAGTTTCACAAACACAGTTTACTGTAGGTAGAAAAAAAACCCCAAACAGCTAACCACTGCTTTCCCCATTGATCAGTAGTTACCCTTCTGCAGCTTCTTGTGGTGAACAACTCATTCCTTCACGGAAATGAACATGGCTTTTGTAACCTTCTGCTTGAAAAGGAATAAAAAAGCAGAAACATAATAGACAAATACCACAATTCCAGAAAGGCATCTTGATTTAATGGGAGAGAAAGAAAAAATACATTGGCTTTCCAATTTTTAAAATGCAAAACATCAGAGATGACGAGTTTCATTCCTTGATGACAAAGAGAATAGGATAATTATGCCCAGAAGGCATAAAATTAGGTGTCATCTGATACTCTGAAGCACTCTCTCTGAACTAGAATTTGAACAAACAATTTTCTGGTGTTATAATGCCACAGCAGAAGTTACAACATAAATATGTCTCAAGCTCTTTGATTCATCCTTTCTCCACAGGTATGCCTACTTCACTTAACATGTGCTCTGGTGGCATTTCCAAGGAGGCTTCCTCAGAAGAAGCAAGGATTGTCATGCTGTCTCCAGCATGATTTACATAATAAAAAAATTTCCAGGTGACACCATTAGATAGTACTTACATTCTCTATTCTGATAACTAGTAAGTTGAGGCATAAATGCTTTTGCAGCCATGGATAGTTCTGTAGAAGACAGATTATGATGAGACCTACAGATTAGGTCTCTCATCATATAAAATACCCGCATTTAACATTTCACTTGCACAAAATTAGCTGTGCAGTTATCAAGGTAAACTTTCACAGGTAGCAGACCTATTTTCTACAGTACTTTTCCCAGCATTTGGGGAAAACAGTAGGAAAAACATTTTGGTATCCAACAATAAGATAGTAAATATTTAACAAGGATTTCAATTTGAGTGTGCTTGCAAACATCATGGCCTTTGAAACCATGGCCTGTGTACGAAACAATCCTCTCTAACGTTTTGTATCATAAATACAGAATGGAACTTGCACCAAGTATTAACAGTTCTAAGCAGGTATTTTGCATCCTGTTCATCAGTGTTTGAAAGAAAAACACTTTAGGTGAAGGAGCCCTCTCATGTCTCCCTCTGCTTCTCTGGGCAGCCCCTAAAAGCCTTCTGCTTGGGAAAGGAATGTTGCCACTAGGAGGCAATAAAGTAAGAGAGCACACAGCAGCCACAAAGACCTACTTGCTTCAGGTTACTCTCTTGGGAGAAAAATAAAAAAAAAACCCACAAAATTGTAAAAGCACAATATAAAAATGAAGATGAATATAAACAGTTCTTAGAGGTTGGCTGAACAGAGAAAACAGAGCTTCTTCCCTCCTCTCTTAATCCCCTAATCATAAAGATACGGCAAACCTCAAAAGGGAAGAACAGACTGTTCCTTTCTGGGTCTCTTTCAACTGAGGGATGTCTTTGATAATATGCCGTCATTGTTCCTGAAGACCAGAAATAATACAAAAAGGAACTATTCCCCTTATTCATCTTACAGTATCATCTTGCCTTACCTTTTAGTTTTTCAAGAGCAGATGTTTGTTTACATGCTGTAATTGCTCATGTTAAGACTGCAATTTTCCACTCAAAATTTGCCCTAAATATCTTGGTGTAAAACATAAGCTTATCAATTTAAAAATATGAAATGCCTGTAATTTAGACTCTATTAAGCACTGTAAGAACACAGAGTCCACATATGCAGAAGCAGTGCTGTGTAGAAAGTCAGTATTGTGTGTGAGGAGAAATTAGCAGCCCCACACACCCCTGAGGTAGCACCATATGACCTGAAATCCCCATCTGAAGCACACTTCTGAACACGCTCTGTGCCTTCCTAAAGATGTCTGGAGACACCAAGGCGAGCATGGGACATACTAAAGATTACACTGCACTTCTCTCTCATTTGACAATAGAAAAAAAATGCAGAATAACTAGTGCAATATCTCTGGAATATTGCTACATAAGAACTGGGTGGGGATAAAATACTGCTCATCTGCTACTGTTATTTTTAAGATATGATACTTTTTATATGCTGCTAAATTATCAGTCTGCTCTGATTTTAATGCTTTACACTGACTTTCACAAGTTACTCATACATTCTTGTTACTCATTGCTCACAATACAATCATAGACCATTGTTTTCTTCTACTCCTGAATTAAAGAATGCAAGAATTAAGAGCTGGAGTTCAGCTTTTCTGTCACCTAGTTGTAAATTAACTGGCAATTTTTTTAGGTTTTTTTTGTTCCAAGCGAACACATTTTCAAGACTAGCAACTGTCAGCAAATGCTTAGAGCAGTTCTTTACTTTGTTTTATCATATATATATTACTTTGTATTAACATTCCCAATGGTTTTGCTTTTTACAACATTTTGTCACATACAACTGTGCACGTAAAACAGTGAATGACATGCAGTGAATGAGGATAAAGCAGAACACAAAGGATAGAGGAAAAAGCTACATTAATTTAGAGGGAATTGGGGGGCTGCATGTGGGTTTAATATAAGAACGCTGCCTCTCATATGCGGAGAATGCTGAGAAATCTTTGCAACGCTGTTTTGAAAGGGTCACTTGTCAAGTTGAATTTCATGCAGAATGTATGCTTCAGGGAAAAGAAGCTTTTTTTTTCCCCCCCATCAATTCAGCTGAAGCAGTCTGCATACATTCTATTTTTTCTTCTTCTCTTTCTAGCCTATTTGGCTTTAAATAAGTGACTAATTAGAATACACAAATATGCAGAAACAAATGTTAAATTGACCACTACCAAGGAAATACCGCTGAAGTAAAATTAAACACAAAAAAGTTTGAGTTTGCTTAATATTTTGTGACACCAATAATCATTCTACAAGAAGAGCTAACCAGAGTACTACTCTAACCATATTTAAAACCCCTCAAGGGCTGAAGCAGTAGACTGATATTTTAACATACTAAAACTACAACATAATTCTTTGAGAAGTCTGAATTAAAGGTGTTTTCATCTTTTTACAGAAACGTAGCAAACGCCTACAGGGAACACTACCAAGATTTTGCATACTGAGTGTTATGCACAAAGTATATCTCAAATCAACTATAACATACATATGGAAAAGTGGTTTGGAATATACAGATGGTTTTTACTCCTCACCGAGTAAAAAAGATTATGTTTCCCTAATTTTTGAGTCTTCCAAAAACACACATTTCAATTCCAATTCTAACCAAAATTAAAATGTACATAGAGCACTGAAAAGAAAAAAATAATTAATTAAAATTAGAGCTCACTAGTACAAAAAACACCTAGAAAATGTATTTTCTTAGGCTGCATACCATATACTATAGGAGCCATCAAACTATAGGGGGCCATCAAACAAGGTTAAGTAGGTGGGATTTCACAGTTAACTGACAGTGGAAGAACTGAATGTGATGTGTGATATTTAAGGTAGGCTACAGGAGAATCCATTGCTGAACATCTCTTTCCATGTAAAAGTTCATGCAAGAGACATTTTACTAGGTGACATTAAATGGATCTTTTATCTCATAAGATTAGCAAAAATGATTGTGGAAAAGCCTCCCTGTCATTGTCCCATAAATGCCTCCCATCCTACTCACTGAGACTTCTCCTCACCATCCATGGCCACATTGAACAGTGAGCTTTAAGCACACACGCACACATATTCTCCTACATCATCCCATCTTACTTCCATGGGCATAAAGAGGTTTCATCTTAAAACACAAAGGATGAACATTATAAAGAAGCAACCTCCATGTGCCATTCATATAAGTCCTCCTCTCTGCCCATCTTCTGTGCAATAGCTATTCTCTGTATCAGAGACAGATTTAGATTTTCTTTCAGAGAAAGATTTAGACTTGCAAACTCTTTGGTGCAGAGGAGCGTCTGTATCCGGCAGCACCACAATGGGTGTTCTACCTTTTCTCTTACTAATACCTAGCAACGGTAGCCATTTGGGATAAGTGAAACCTTGTTATGTTTCATTACTGAACACGTCCACCAGTCACGTATTGTGCATTTCTCTAATCAAAGAATTACTGCAACAGGAAACTTTTTGTTTAATAAATTGAAGGAGTGGTTAGAAGTCATAAAGGATGGACGAAAGGAAAGAAATCCGTCAGGGAAGACTGCAACAAGGAAACTGGAGCAATGAAAAAGCCCTTCTGGGAAAAAAACACAAGCATCCAGAAAGTGATTTGCACCCTGAGCCCTGTATGTTGTATCAGGGTCAAGATACAGCAAATAAATAGAAAGATTTTATTGCAGGTGAGCTCTGGTAAGAAGAAAATTCTGTGCAACAGTCAAGAAAACTACAGACAAATTCTCCATTATGATCATGTGAATTTACTGTTGAAGACTATGTAAATGTATATGCAAATTAAACCATCCATCTGCAGTCCACTGCCCTAGAGGCACAGGACCACATGATGGCAATGAAGAATCCAGTTGTTCAGACGGATTAACCCTTCTTTTCTCTTTAAATATCCTCCACACCTAGGTGTTCCTTTTTTTTTTTTTTTAAATCCTGAGTTTTAAGTAATTCAGTGAAAATTGTCCTTGTACAATCTGAAACTGCAAAGCATACCAAGTAAAAAGAACACAAACTTGAAAGGTAAAAGGACAATTTCACATGTAACCTCACATTAACGAGGCCCAAGTATTACATGTCCTCAGAACTGACGGATCACAGTTTCCATCCACAAGCTCTTGATACAATAGCAAGGCCCATTGAACATTAGTGTGGTACTTCATCTCCCTCATGCCAAACAGCAGTTTGGGAAATGAGAGCTACTGACACCTCTTTATGGATGAGGTCCGACTTCCCTTCTGTCCCCATCCCAAGGGCACAGAGCAGGTTCTGCAGTTCAGATTGTAATTTGTTTGCTAGTGCAATCCACCTTCTTCCATGCGGGGGGGGGAGGGGGAGGAAGACGATCTGCTTTATGCCGTTGCTAAGAATTTAAAGAAATATTGATGTAGACTTCCAAACTGTCTGTTCCATTCTCCTCCATAAGAGCTGTAGTCCTGGTTTTGAATGTTAAGAGGCAAACCATAGGGAAAAAATGCATTACATCCTGGGAGTGTGAAATTCATCCCCTTCTGCTCAAGATTTGACATTTGACATTGACATTTTGTGCTGGAAATTAACTCTTACAACAACTTTGCTGTATAAAATTGTGGGACTAAAGATAAAGTGATCATTTGCTCAGTGTTAGACTCTTCTCAGGGTAACAATACAGGATGGAAAATATACTACTTTTTTGTTTGTAAAAGCCTGTGAGAACACTGACTATAGCAGACATTCCAGAAGAGACTAGATTATTGATGTTTATTCTCTTTAAAAGTTTATGATAGTTCCCAAACAAAAGATTACTTGGAATTCGCATTCTGTGGCACTCAAGAGACAAAATAGCCTAATTTCTCACACTCCCCTTTGATGATACATTGTACTTCAGGATTTACTTCATTCCTCTGCTGCGGCTATCATATTAATTGGTATATACAAATGCTTGTCAAGGTGTTCTCAGAAAGTCATCCCTAATGCATCCACTTTAACACACTTTTTAACAGACATTTTCATCATCACACTCTCTCCTCTGTTCTCTTCAACCCAATCCGTATCTTCAGGCATTGTCTTGATCTATGGGTTATGCTGCAGGAATTTGCTAATGAAACTATTGGAGTTTTTGCTCCCTATATGATGTATTTGGGCATCTCAGTAAAAAAATGTGCATAATTAAGAAACACATAGCATTCCTCTTTTTTAATTATGAAAGCCACAGAAGATGAGTAAATGCAATTAATCAACTCAAGTTTCAAGAGGCCAAGATGCTTGAAGACTTCAGTTTTTACCAACGCTAACCTAATGATAAGAGAAAAAAAATAAGGAAGTTTTACATCAGACCAGATAAATTATTATCAGTCGGGGTACAAAACTGACACAGTTAACTTCACTATCCTAAAGATCTTTGTAACTAATTGCAGGTAGCCCAGCTGAGAAGCATTTTCGATGCTTTAGATGCTCAGTATGTATCTACAGACAACACTTCTAGAAGATGAAAGTTCATACTGGATGGGTATTTTACAAACTGACTTGTTAATTATTGGTATTTTCATTACTCAACCATTAAAATTTTGCTCAGAAGCACTAAAGCAACTATAGACATGCTCATGCATTCTCCCTCATTTTAGACCACTCTGTGCAGAATAGTATCACATGATATTGACTGTCATTTAAGATTCTTTAATAAACTATTTCAAAATCTACCATTCTTCTTTCTCCTTAAAAGAAAAAACAACTTTGGTTTGAGTTTAATACCTCAAAAAAAAAAAAAAAAGGTGTTTCATGTATTTGCAATTTACTGTCATAGTCTCTACTCCCGAAATTGGCTTGCCTATAAATTATTCCATGCACAACTTATTCAGGTGAAGATCACAGCCTTTTTATACTTCCGTACCCCCGATCTCAATCTACAGATCTTCCAAGACCTTAAGCTCACACACTCTCCCATCGAGCTGAACGTTATACCCAGTGGTAGTGAGCACTACGATCATGAGCAGTTGCTGCATCAGATGCTCATAGATGCACGCGGTAGTCCACATCCTAACTTCAGATGCAGTTGTGCCACAAGTTTTGTTTTACTTCAGAAAACATAACTGAAATTAAAATAATCTCACACTCATTTAAGGGGGGGGGGGGGAGGAAGCCCACAACCAAATCTGAACTTTTTTGTTGGACTTAAAGATTACATTCTGGAAGCTGAGGGTGATACCTTGACATTTCCTTTTCCAAGAAGTCTAAACAACCACAATAACTTTACCAATGTCGACATGCTGCACTGTTAGATTTCATTTCACGCTCAGTAAGCGAATATTATCAAACTGTAAGCACTGTCATCCTCTGTCTTTTTAGTTAGAAATCTTGTAGCCAATAAAGGTTTGACCTTGAAATATTTCACAGATGGATGAAGTTGCTTAATTTGCTAGTCACTTCTTACTGCTTTTGCAGAACTCCCAAGTTAGGTCACATTTACTGTAATCTCACTTTACAATAACTTTACAAACTACATCGTCAGTAAGAGTCGTTAGAAGTTCATTATTGAACCACATGTCTGAACTGTCATGAAAATTTCATGTTTGAAATGAAAAATGCTGAGATAATACAGACACTGAAGATAGTTTTCTTCATATTTAATACTCTTGGTATTATTTTTAGTGCCAAAACATAAAAAATAAGCCCATAGGCTAGTTTTGTGACGATTCTAATACACTGACAAAATTAACACAAGTTTTCTTTTTATGAAGCCAGTGGAAATATATGACTTTGTGTGAAGGGATAACTGTTACAGTATGCAGACGTAAAATTCTGTCCATTGTGTTTTTAATAGGAGTCTACACTGATGTGTGTAATAGGAGTCTACACTGATGTGTACTCTAAAAAGAAAAGTAAATTAAAAATTCCAACGCTGTCTACTCAAGGGATAGCTACTATTTTCTAATATTCCTACAG
>JAAGNO010009236.1:46961-57053 GCA_033439905.1 Ceryle rudis | reverse complement strand
AAAAAAGAAAAAAGAAAAAAGAAAAAAGAAAAAAGAAAAAAGAAAAAAGAAAAAAGAAAAAAGAAAAAAGAAAAAAGTCAAAGGTATTTAGATGAGATACACCATATGGGGGGGGGGGAAAATTACAGACAGAACAATCTCCTTCATAGTAAATGCAAAGCTGCAAACCCAACACTAGTGCTTTTGCGTACAAGCCTTTCCTGCCTCTCTGTTGTGCTTCTCTCCCAAACATCAATTCCAAATATATTCATAGTCTATAATCAAAGGGGATCCCATAAATCTGTTTGCATTACTTTCACTTCAGTTAAAGTGATAGGCGACGTCAAACTGCTGCCAGTTTCTGCCACACTCACTGATTTGTCAGACAGATGGGTAATTTAAAGGCCATGCACCGCATTGTGTCATGAAAAATACGGTTGGGTTGGGCGAGTCTGACATACAGAGGCTTGGATGATCGATGTATGTATTGTGACACTTCCTCACAAAAGATTATTGGTGTTAGCCTACAATCTCATATATCAAAGCCTTCTGGTGAATACTGGGTGAATCCTCCTGAGTGCTTCAAGCAGACATTGGTAAAATGAGGCTGAACTCCACGCCAGTGTTGGATTAACAGCTAAAAGGGAAAGGGAGGAACAAATGGTCATAAATCAGAGTTTGGATTTATCAAGTGTATTTTATCAAAGGATTTCTAGGTTGAAGAATTAAGCCCTCCACTCATCACGCTTTCCTAATAAAAGCGCCACAGCTATCCTAGCTAACACGCACATCTCCCTGGGATTAGTTTATAAAAACATCCATGATGTTTCTCAAATAAACATGCTAACCACAGGATTTTTAAAATTCTATGTTGGAAAGGATTAAGTAATTTCTTCTCCAAAGGCATATAAAGGCTTTCAAACTACAGAGAACATGGACAGAAATTGGGTACATTCACCTATGCTCTCCCTGCACAGGGGATTAACAGGGATTAAGAGCCACCACCACTTTAGTGCTGGTAGCATTATTTTTTTTTCCTAGAAGCATGGTATAAATTGTTTTAGGGAAGGTGTCAGAGTTGCAAGGTGCAGTAATACCATGATGATCTCAGGCACAACAGCTGTCAATAGCTGCTTTATTGTTTTCTAGGAAGCAGACAATCTGTGTAAATCCAGTTCTGTCTGGTTCCCAGTAAAGCATCCCTCAGATGGTGCGACCTGCACCGCGTACTGTTATTCAGGCACCAACCGAAGGTCAGTGATGCGCCATATGGAGTTACGCCCTTACTTCAGCTCACATCTGCACAGTCTTCCTAATGCACAATTATTTTGCCTCCCCATATGTCCATCCACTTGTTAGGCTCTTGTTATGCTGCTTGCCAAATTGGCTTTTCAAAAAGTACAAATACTGAAGCAGCGGGATCTGCCCTTGTCCTGACTCCAGCTTTTATCCCAGTGTAACAATCACATGTGCAATTCAGGCACTCTGTACTTCTAGGCAATGCCTCCTCGACCACCTAGGATGTGTTTTTGTGTGTGGTTTAAGGGGGAGAAAGAAGGGAGGAGCCTCTTGAAAGCCATTACATCTTGTTTCTGGGCTACTTTCCTCATAGTGCTCAGTGTATCATTCCCCAGTGCTTGTTCCCTCAAAGTCTTTAGCTACTACTCAGCAACTTTTCAGTGGAAAGGAACAACTGTTAAAAGTATCCAGGCAATTCAGAGTGCCAAGGGCAAATCTCTTCACCCATGATACTAAAAGCACTTCAGCAAAACGAATTTTAAAAATCTGCCCTATCTGCCAATAGCCATCTCTTTCTCTGTTCTTTTCAATACATGCCGTGGTGTTTATTTCACAAAAATCAAATCCAGGTTCATCTGTGTACATGCCAGTATGTTTGTGTACACAAAAGTATGTCTTATTTTTAGCTGCATTAGTTGACTTAATAAAATATGTCCTTCCTGTTACAAATTTTATTTGAGTTTTCATTCACTCTTGGTTTTGCTTATGGAGCCTCAGTGCTGCAATTTTGACTAGCAGAGGGGTTATCTGACTAAGGAAGAGTTGGCTTCACTTACGTACTTACTGAAATTTCTTGGTCTTTGACTTTGTAAGAATGTAACACTTGTCTTTACATTTTAGAATGGATTAAAATAAAATCATTCTTTTAAAGTTTGAGTCCAGATTAGAGTACACTCCAAAACACTGAACTATCAAAATAAAAAACCCAAACCAAAAACCTCCCAGTCAAAATTTTACATTCAGCATTTACAATGCTGAAATTTGAAATGAACATAATTTCCTTGGGCTCAGATGAGTAGTCACCTTTCTCCCTGATTTTGTTTATGGATGTCACTGGGATGATTCTGCCAGCTTGATATAGATACAGTTTGTCAGCACGTAGCTTCACTAAATATCTTTCCATAGTTCAATATAAAAGTGGAGCTCTAAAATGCAAAAGAATAGATTCAGGTTTTATGTTACCTACAAAACCACAGGAGCAAGCATCTACAAAAAGTCAGAATTGCTTTGGCTAAATTTTGATCCATACACCCAGAAACCGATGGGATATATACCTTTAAGATCAGTGACTTTTGCACAAGTTGAATCTTGGAAAAAATAGAGGACAAGGTAATCACCGTCGTCTAATAAAGAACAAAAGTGTTCTAGCAGAAAAACCTACACAGAGTATCCTAAAACAGCAACAGTATGGAAACTTGTTTAGCAAATGGGTTTATGAATGAGGTGGTTTATGGATACAGTAATTTTATAGAGAAATTGCTGAACCAAGGTGGTCCAGAGTTCCCACTACTTGAGTTCCCTGGGCAAGTGTCAGGATTAGCAGCTGGCTTCTCAGGAGCCAGGATCTATGCGTATCAGCCTTTGCCAAAAGCTTCCTCCCACTGCACTGCTTCATGCTGACTCTGTGCTGAACATGTCACAGCTCATTAGAACCTTCAGAGATTTCCTGGAAATTGCACTGATTACCCTGCAGCATACAGGCTAGAAATTAGTGAGCCACTCAAACAGTTTGTCACATAAACCCTAAGACTGATGAGTTTTTGAGCATATTCAAGTAACTTTTAGTAAGTCTTACGTTTGGGACTCAGACATTATTTCTGTGTAGAAGAATAAAGTATGGGAAAGGTCAGATATTCCCCTATCAGCAGTTTAGTGGCCGATGATGCTATCAGGGCAATAAATATGTAATTTATAATTATTTTCTGTTTATATTATTTAGCAATTACATTTTATTCATCACCATTATTGATATTGGGGTTATTGCATTAATCATGAACAATTAATTTATTAACTTGTAATTAATTTTTACATGTAGCCATTTTAAGTTATTAGGTCTCAAATCAAAACATTAAACATCATTAACATAAAACTTGTTTTCATAAGAATCTAACTCTTTAAATATCTTCCAGTTTAATGCGTCTTCTCTTGACAATATCACTTTTTTGAGCATCTATTTGGCAGCTCAGCACTGATGCCTCAAATGATGGTAATCCAAAACCATAAAGAGAACATGGGGTCGACTGAAGACAGGAGGATTTTAGAATTAAGGTCCAGTAAAGTCACAGTGTCCAACAATAATTTTATTATTTTCTTTAATGTTGCTTTTAAAAAGGAGAATCAGTTCAGCCCATTCTTTATCCATTGTATTACCTGGCCTTTTTATAAGTAAACTCATATAATTTCTGCTCCCTCCTTCTCTGATGGAGTTATGGGAAAGGAAGGAAATCACTGTACTGTGAATCATGAATCACTTATACTGTGAGGACCCTATAATGGCCTTAAGTAAGTCAGATAAATTAAATTTAAAACTTACAAAATGATGAAAGAAAATGCAGAAGGATGATCCAAGCAGCAGCACAAAACTCTTTTCACAGCATGGTATAAGCGAGGTGGTGCTGCCAAGAGGTGAAAACTACTGTGTTCACTCAATGTGCTTCATATTGCAAAAGGAATTAGACTGAAGATGTAGGAGGTAACACAAGTTTAAACAGGACATGTGTCCTGGCTCAGGAAGGGTCTGTGATATTTAAAAGCAGCCGAGGCACATGCAGATCCTTCACACAGTCCACAAAAACACTCTTCTAAGTAAATTTTGTGCCTTTTCTCTTACATTTTAGCAACCAATCTAAGATGCCCACATGCTCCAGTACTGGCTTACTGGTGCAGCACCAGGGAGCCACAGCACAGAAAGTTAATCCCTGCTTCAGAAACTCTGACACTCAAGTCACAAATGAGAAGATAGCTGCATACGGGCTGAAAGCAGAGCACATGGTGACAGTGAGATGCAGCTAAGCAATGCCTTGGACTACTGATACATTTAGAGTAAACTTAGCTAAGCTATGTGCCACATTTCTGCCCAGAAAGCCCAGGTGAGAGCCAAGATGCCCAAGCCCCTCTCACAGAGGCAAAGAGGGACCAGCCTTGCTTTGTAAAGGGACTAGGGAGAAGAAATCCTTCAGAAGCCCTGTATGTCCTCGGGCACCCTAGCTGTGGAAGCAAAACAGCTGAGAAAGTAGGATTTTTGGCATGGTGCAATATCAACAACAACCAGAAGTCTTCATTTTTCAGGTAAATGTAGTATGTCAAAAGAACTTCCATTTGGGCTTGAAACACATATGTTGTTCAATTCAAAACATCTTTTGAGTTTTGTTTTGAAAAGGTGTTCCAAAACAAAAACTGAAAATATTGAGACTTTTTCAAGGGTATTTTTTCTACTTCAGCTAATTCCACTAATGTGCAAAAATATTTACAGACCATCTAAAGAAGCAGTTTTTAGCCGAAACAAAGAGTCCTGTGGAAATGGTGTCCAGATCTACTAGGAGATTAAGATAGGAACTTTTGCAGCAAGATTAATAGCTGCAGTATCCCAGACTACTGTAGCTTCTTTAATCAGAATACGAAGAGTTGAATACAATCAAGTACTGATGGGTTCCCAAGAGTAGACACGGCCCTCCAGTTCACAGTCCCCAGTGTGAATTGCATTGCTTCAAACCAGAGATGGGTCCTCTGGGAGCAATCTATTCAGTTAGTTTCAAGACCAGTGCAGGAATACACAGAATAGAAGTGGGGTACTTCCAACTTACCCCTGTAGAGATCAGACAATAATGAAGAATCTGAGGGAGGGATACCTCAGGCAGAGAAACTAGCCTTTTAATCTAGGACCAGGAACCTTCAGCAAAATAAACTTTGTACTGAACACACCCCTACCATCCAGCTCTCACATGCCTGACAATACTTTTCCAGCTTAGGAACACAAGAAAAATGACATGGAGATATGGAGCAGGTGATATGGAGAACTCATCCCAGTACTGAAGACAGGACTATTCAAATCATCTGTATCACACTCCGTTCATCAGGGAGCTGCATGCTGTTTCCAGCCCTGCCTTAGCAAGAAAATGCAGCAATGGGTTACAGACATCTCCTGAAAGAATGGCCAGAGTCACAAGACATCTTGCAGGAATGCAAAAAACATCACATGTCTTGGACCTGTGGCTGAAGTAATGCACAGTGTAGATCCATAAAAAAGCTTGTTGATACTGAACCCTAAAAAAGCTGAAGTGGTCAAGGGAACATGAAAGGATAATACTGGGCATAACCAAATTTAACGTCTATCAGGCATACTCTGTATTCAGTACCAATCTCAAAGTACAGTCACACCAGACCAAATCCCACCCAAAACTGAAAGAAATATCTTAACCTAACCTGTGCTCACAACACATGATTTACCGTCTTCCTCTTTCTGACAGCTTTTATAGATGAGGCTCACAGTATGGAGGAAGTGAGAAGAGCCACTGTCAGGTCATGTCATCTACCCAAGGTTATGCAGCAGCTTTGGAGTAAAAAACAAAACAACCACACACACACAAAAAAATCAAAACAAAAAAACAACAAACCAGCCAAAAACCACAAAAAAAAACCCAAACCAAAACCACCACAAAAACAAGCAAACAAAAAGCCAACCAACCAACCAAAAAAACCCCAACAAACAAACAAAAAAAAAAACCAAAGCAAAATGAAATGGTATTTACAAGTTCTGGACTCATGACTCACATCCCTTGTTTTAACCACAGCACCACACATTTCCACACTTGAATGCTGACCAGACTAGAATGTGGTTCAAGAAAAAAAATAAATGGTTGGTTTGCAAATGATTTTTCTCTTTCCTTTGGCATTTTCAGGGAAAAGGAAATTGCATTTGTCCATCAGCCTAGAACAGGGAGGGCTTTGGAGCATAGCAACAAGAGCAACAAACATTTGCTGGGTGCAATAGGCTCAGCCGTGAGGTATTGGTGTCTTGCTGGGAGGCGAAAATTAGGCCACAAAGGACCATAACTGGTCTTAGTCAGACTGTAATTAGGTCTCATTGAGCTTTCCAGGGTGATTTATTTGATTGTCTCTTCAGGAGAAAACTGGGATTATGGCATGCACAGAGGAAGAACACAATGCTCTTTACCTGCCTATGGTACAGGGTGATGCTGGAGACTCAGAGATTTCTTCTGAAAATGCTTATTATTTTTTCTTGCCTCAGCCAAAACTGTAAGATACTGGCCCATCACACAGACAAGCTGCCTCTTTAGAGTCTGGAAAGAGATACAAGTATCCCCAACCCACCTCTGGGTAACTGGCTCTTAAATGACTCTGTTGCTACCTAGAGCTAGCAGATGATAACCCCACCCTTCCCACATTCCTCTGTGCTTATCTCAGATGGATTTTCTTCTCCTAGGATGAGACTCATACAGTTCATTATCAGTGCTGGCATATTTACAAAACAGAGAAAACTCTTCTCCCTGGAAAGCTTCAATGTTAAGTTGGATGGAATAGCTCCTTTGGGTGCAACCACTCAATTATTCCTAGGAATGAACACACCATGGAAGCAACTCAAGTACCAAAGTCCTGACATGGGACTCTCCTTCCCATTTCAGCTATGCTATTAAGACCTAACTATGCAAATATATCCCTGCCATGTTTTCCCTATCAGCTCGACCTTGATATCAAGTACCAACTCCGCATTTTGAAGTTACTCTTCTGCAAGCATCCCATTGACATCTTTCACATCTAACCCTTGCTATATACCCTCACCTCAATTTACCCGAGACAATGGCCTGTCCCTCAGCAGTAGGAAAAACAAACAAACAAACAAAAAACCCCAACAGGTACACCATCTTTCATTTATCAAAGGTCTGCTCCACTCAAGAGTGCCTAGCCTTTGAAAGAAGGGAAACTGATCTTGGTAAGCCTCACTTCAAAGTTTCTGTATATGCCATTCATTAAAGTTATCAATCAATGAAGACTTAAGCGTCTACTTGGGTAATTATGTTCCCAGAGGAAACTCAAAAAGGAGGAAGGAGGAAGAAGGGAGAGGGAGAGATCTCAAAAAGGCTGTTCAAAGACCATAAAGTATTTGCACATTTGCAGTTCTGGGAATATATCTTGTCTGAGACTAAAACTGGCATACAGAACTGGAGGATTTTATTATTAACCTGATGTTTATATTCAAAGTAAGATTAGGAGCTACGTCTGTTAAGTCTTAACTTAAGATCTTCAGGTCTTGTACTACCTTTGTGTTACTCATACACTGGCAGACATGGTGATTTGGATTTTCTTCTGGTACCACATGAATCACAGTACTTTATACAAGAACAGAGGCATCCAGAACTACAGCTCCTCTGCAGAAAGTAATGATTTTCAGTTAACATTCTGTACAATAACTTTAGTATTAATAATGGTACTAATACATTATTTTGCACGGTATTTTTATTTCTTGAGCTCAAACAACTTCAGAGGAAGGTCACAGCATTTCTCATCTGCATATGGGGAAACGGGTTCCAACATAGTTACTAGAAGAATGTAAGCAGAGTGCTAAGGAAGGCTGGGCAGGTTAATCTCTGGACTGTTACTCAACTCAGGAGACAATGAGGGATGCACAGTGCCCAGTAATTCAACTGAAATAAGGTAACATGGGGTTCAGTATTAAACCAGGGGCATTGCCAAGAAACAAATAAACGTATTGGCCACAGCATATCTGTTTATTTGAACGTGCATATTGTGAACCTAGACATGCAGTCCTAGTAAGCAACTGCATGTGCATTTGTGCACTTGTCTTCTCAAAAAAGATGTATCTTCAGTTGTGGACTTCCTCCTAAGCCCAAAGATAGTCACCTGACTCCAAGCCAGGCCTTCATAGATGCTGAGATGCACTGTACTCTAAGTACAATTGTGGAACATCAATGAAGTGCTGCCTGAAAAACTGTGATAATGAAACACAAGAGCCTATTCCCTCAAGGCAGACATGTCAGGGTTGCAGTTAACAAGGGACTAAGTCACCAGTTCTTACCCCAAAGTCACATTCCCTATAAAAAAAAACCCCAAGAATTGGACCTGATGAACCTGTTCCTTTACCATAAATATCAAAGAAATATCAGAGGTACACATGCTTTAAGTGTAGCAGAAGAGCCCCCTGTCTACCTAACAGAGTCCATCTATGAAGTGCTCAAAGTGTTGTTAGGAACACAGTCTCACCCAGATGAATTTACTGTTCATCTCATTTATCACAGTGGAACTACAGTACAGTAGAAGTGAAGTAAGTTATATCAGCTACAGCAAGTGTCTCCAAAATCACATCTCAGTGTCTTAACCACGAGGCCAATCCTTCATCTTGTTGTGTGCTAAGTGGCACCAGCCTTGGGATTTGTACTTATCCTTCAGAAGAGCCTCAGGATTTGTACCTATCCTTCAGAAGAGCCTCTTGCGGTTGTTGTTACTGAGCACCCCTCTGTCTCCCAAAGACATGGACAGACTGTTGGTTCCATTCAAGGACAGACAAGCAGCATCTATTCCCAAAGTCTGTTTCTTTTTATTCTTCCACATCAGAAACAATGTGATCCTGCCATAAGGAAGAAGAAATGCCAGTATGTGGGCTTCCTGAAGGACAGGAAATTTATTAGTCACTGATTACATGTTTGCAGCTGCAGTGCTCAGCACATCCCAAGAACTGTGCATAAGGATGTTAGTCCCAGACCAGGGAGCTTTCTTCCCCCATGCCATGCCTGCTACAGCAGGAATGAACCTTACAGATACTAGTGTCCTCTGCAACAAGAAAAAACAAGAAGTAAAACGGGACCTACATGTGTCACATTTTCATTGAAGGTGACAAGGTGAGATCACCTACTGTGGCAGGTGAAGTCCCTGTCTCTTTAATTTTTCAGCAGCTTATGAAGGTAATTAGCTCCAGAAAGGTTAAGCAAAGGGAGAAAAGCCCCAGAACCTGGCAGCAGTCCCTAATGAATACAGTCTGAAGGAGCTCAGTGGTGCTTTTCCAGCACCCCTGGTAGCTCTGCCAATTACTACTTGGGTGATTACAACACATCTCCAAGCAAGTGGCAGGGAAGCCTATTAAGGGACATTACTCAGTCCTGAAAAGACGTAATTAGAATGAGCTCCAAATAGCACTGGTACGTGGACAGCTAGCGTGGAGTGACAGGCGGATGCTGCCATCCCCATGGACTGCATTCAAACTGCTGACCACCTGTAGGTAGTAGCCAGAAAGTAATTACTAGTCGTTAATAATCCATAGGCTTGGTGTCCCATTATTCATCTGAGGAGTCCCAACTAAACATCACTGCTGTAAGGATGGTAAATACAGTGTTCTCATTATTACTTTGCAGTTGAGAACACCAACACACAGAGATGTCACGGTCAGCATTACAAGGAATCACTTAAAAATTACAGGTAATCAGACCTGAGCTTTAACAAACCTATCGGCTTAAGAATGGCCACTTTGAAAAGGATGCACAGAATAAGGAACTCAAATACTCCTGTTCTCATTTCAGAAGCTGGTGTTTAAAAATCCAGTTGCTTTACCTTGTTCAAAGTCATGCAGTAACTCAATGGTGAGAACTTGAAAGGACTCAGAAACACTGGCTTCAAAAATGACCAGCAGCTTGTACTTTGTGAAATTTTTGGCTGCACAGCAGCATTTTTACCTTCAGTTCTACGGGGAAAGGGGAAAAAAAAAAAAAAAAAAAAAAAATAGAAAGAAAGAAATAAAACAAACGGGGTTTCTGGATTTGGTAGCGCATCTTTCTTCTATGTTCT
>JAAGNO010009236.1:21065-46861 GCA_033439905.1 Ceryle rudis | reverse complement strand
TCTCTACAAAAATGACACACAGCTTTTACTTTGTAAAATTTTTAGCACAACAGAAACAATTTTACCTTCATTTCTAAGGAGAAAGAGAAAAAAAAAAAAAAAAAAAAAAAAGAGAAAGAAAGAAAGAAAGAAAACAGGCTTTCAGATTTTTGTACAGCATCTTGCTTCTAGTCTCTTTCCTCAGGAATAGGCTTCACACATGCGAACCACAGGGTAGTACTGCTAAAGCACTGTTTTTTTTTCTAAGTCAAGTCCCATGAGCATATAAGAGTGATGGTGACAGCAAAATCCAGTCCACACTCTCACTCTCTGTCGTGGGTAATTTTCAGTTACAAAAATGAGATCACTTTCTACAGCCTTAAAGCAAATCTGCCTGGGGGGAAAATGCCGCCTTTTTTTTTTCAGCTGAGGTTTTCAGTAAACCGAGCCTCTGAGAATTTCCTGCAACAGTATGTGCTGAAATGCAAAATGGAATAGATTTGCTGAAAGCAGCAACTAAGCAGACCATTTGAAAGAAGCATCTCACCTTCCTCTCTGCACATACTGGGGCTTTTAATGTTTACTTCTTGGCTTTGTTAACAGCCCCACTTTTGATTCATGAGGCCAAGGGGAAGAGCTGGAAAGTTCCCTTTTGCAGAGAATACTGACAGCCTGCCCCAACAGCTACTGTAGTTTCTAGGAGATATTTCAAGACAGTCAGATATTAGTATTTCCCAAACTCCAACCTTCACAGCAGTCCCCTGCAAGCTCAGAACCAAGTTCAGGAGGACACTGGTACAGACACGGGAAGTCCTCAGGGCAGCCTGAGTATCACAAGCAATGCACAGCCCACCAGGCCATGTGGCCACTCTGACATGCTCCCTGTTGCTGGAGGAGCAGAGCACCCATCTTAGATCTGTTAATCCCTTTCTTGGGCCAAGAGAGTGACTGCCGGTCCTCTAAGCCCCAAATTTAGGAGTAGGAAGGGAAGTATAACAGCAGTAGCACAAATGCCTATGAAGTCTTCACCTTTGTACATTACTGCAAGGAAGAAAGTCTAGCAATCCACAGCAGAGCTGTTAGCCCTTTTTCATCTCTTCACTCCTCTGCTGATACTGCCTGAGAGCTCAGCAAAAAGTCATCCCAAAAAAACCCAACAAATGACACAGCCTATCTGTAATGATGGAGTAGAGCTAAGTGTGTTTATCCCTTGCTGTCCCATCTTCGTGCAACAGACACTCCTGCTATGGATGGCCTGCACAAGTCGAGTGAGCAGGGTCCTGTGATCCTTTAGTGAGGTACTTGCTAAACTAATCACCAATTTCATTGGTGGTGCTGTGACATGGTCTCGAATGAAGACCAACTGGAGGAGCTTTCTGCAGAGCCACACCAAACACTGTGGGCACAGCTCCCAGGAGAAGGGGCATTAGAGCCTGTGCTTGGCTAGTTTTCTTTCAACCGGCAGATCTGAAAATTGCCTGTGATTTTCACAGCCAGTCCTATTAATAAAATCCTGCCTAATACTAACAGGTCATCTGCCCCAAGATCTTTTTCTTGATAATGAAGTTCAACAAGGGCACCTGGGGAGGAATAACCCCATGCACCAATACAGGTTAGGGACTGACCTGCTGAAAAGCAGCTCCATGAGCATCCTGGTGGACAAGTTAACCATGAGCCAGCAGTGTGACCTTGTGGCCAAGGTTTCCAATAGTATCCTGGGGTGCATGAAGAATGTGACCAGAAGGTCGAGGGAGGTTGTCCTCCCACTCTCCTGTGCCCTAGAGAGGCCACATCTGGAGTACTGTGTCCAGTTCTGGTCTCCTCAGTTTAAGAGAGACAGGGAACTACTGGAGAGTGTCCAGCAGAGAGCTGCAAAGATGAGGGGACTAGAACATCTCTCCTATGAGGAAAGGCTGAGAGACCTGGGACTGCTTAGGTGGGAGAAGAGAAAACTGAGAGGGGATCTTATCAATGCTTATCTATAGGGCAGAGGATGGGGCCAGTCTCTTTTCAGTGGTGCCCAGTGATAGGACAAAGGGCAATGGACACAAAATGGAACACAGGAAGTTCCATATGAATATAAAGAAAAATGTATTTACTGCGAGGGTGATGGAGCACTGGAGCCAGCTGCCCAGAGAGGTTGCAATCTCCTTCTCTGGAGATATTCAAAACCCATCTAGATGACATTCCTCTGTAATCTGCTCTAGATGAACCTGATTTAGCAGGAGAGTTGGACTAGGTGATCTCTGGAGGTCCGCTCCAACCCCTAACATTCTGTGATAACTCTGTGCAAGGCATGACCAACGGCAGGGGAGCTCTCCTCAGCCAGCTCTGCAGCGAGGCCATAATGCAGGGCATGCTGCTACCAGCAGCTCAGTTCCTGCAGTGCAAGAGGACCACAGGAAGGAGGCTGGTCACCATCCCATTGCTATGAGGGGGCAGGACTGCAGGGCACCAGCCTGTGTCATCAAGGAGAGGTGCAGGGAAACAAGGACCGAGAGTGACATCAAGGAAAGGAAGAAACCACAGAAGGAAATGGAAGGGAATGTCCTGTGTTAGGAGTCCAAGAGGGGCACAAGTAAGGAAGAGAGCAGGTGGTGTTGGAAAGGCAACAGGCTGAAGAAAGAAATCAGGATGAATGGACAACAGTTCTGGCCACACAGAGAAAAGGACAACAGAAGTCCCTTGCAGCAGTCATCCCTGTATCCCTGGAACACATGCTTCAGCCTGAATTTCCACTGCAAGGCTCTCACACACACTCTGGAATGGGCTTCACCACATGAAGACTTGGAAAAATACAAACAGTGCCATTTTTAACTTCATGATGGGAGTTCAGGCAAAGTCATGATTTGAAAACCTGGGCTAGCAATACTGCCTTCGCTGAATGGTTTGCAGTGGCAAAGAGGGCTTGGTTGTGGAGGAAGATGCTGAACAGCTCTGAAAAATGTCTAACAGACTTTTGCTTCTTAGTGACAAAACCTGATACGTTGGTAAATATACCAAAAACATTAATATATTTTGTTTTCCACCAAAACTATCACAGAGTTTTTCAAGTATTTTTCATATTTTGGGGGAAGAAAAGCTCCCAAATCACTGTACTCATTTTGAAATGGTGAAAGAAATTACAGTTTCAAAAGACTTTTTAAATAATGTTTTAATGTAAAAAACCCCTCTCCTTTGTCATCTTCCCCTGTCCCAAAAGCCTTGTGAAAAATATTTTGCTCTTTGTACTGTGGATATTCTCTTCTCTATAATTAATATTTTCATTCTTCAGGAAAAAAAAAAAAAAGTGGTTTGCTGTAATTTCTCCCAAAAAGCAAACATATGCCCAACTGAAGACATAAAAATGAAAAATTAATTTTTTTTTTCCCCAATGAAGGTAAACTGAAACGGAGAAAATGTAATACCAAGGAGTTATCTTGTTCCAGTGAGAAAAAACCCTATATCTCTGGTAATTCCTGAAAAAATGTAAAGATAATAATTTGACTGATTCTGGGAAATTCAGACATAGGAATTTTCTGAGTTACGAATCCAAATGCTACTCCCAAAACAGAGTTTTAACAGAGTTTGCGTTCCTTTTGCCTTCTGAGCTCTAAGTTTTTTCTGAACAACAAAGACAATTATGAAATTACCTTAAAAATCAAATAAACAAAAAAGGCAAACCAAAAAACCCATAGAGCTCTTCCACCTGCCCCTTCCAATCCCTCAAAACCCTACAAAGCAAAGCAATCCCTCTCTCCCAGATCACCACACAGTCACTGGCCTCTGGATGGCACAGGCTGTAAGAACACCATGCGCTGAGGCACATCAGGCTGTACTTTCACATCTACCCAACAGTAAACCAAAATCCACTGACTGCTGTCAACACACCTGTAGAGGAGTGACCTGGTCTCTACCTGGGCTAGATCAAGTGGAGCTGTGAGCTTCCTCCTGGGGCTGCCAGGCTCCTCCAGCTCTGCAAAGACAGAGCTCCAGGCTCTCCATGCTCCCAGTCACTCTTAGCACTGACTTGATCTCCCCATTTTCCAGCCACAAATTGTGTGCGCGTGTGTGTATACTCATATATATTTATGTGCATATACATGTATATTTATACACTTCTCCCTCAACAGAAGCTTAAGTCACAAGAAGCCAATTCTCCATCATGGGATTGCTACTAGAAAAGTCAACCAAACAGTAAATAACAACATTGCTCTTTTCTGTGCTAGCTTTGTCCACAAAACATAGGCCCGTGATGCCCTTTATATTGTTATTTATTTATTTTTAGACAGCAAAAGGATTATTATCCAGTTATTTCCTTGTTTCTCTTTCAATATTCTTCAGCTTTACTTAATTTCACAGGCCGGGGAACAGAGATCATCCTATTCCTCCACTGAACCTGTCTCAGTAGGATTCTTGCCACCCTATTTCCCAGATGTATGTTTGATTTTTCTAATATTCTCCCTGATACAATAATCCTACAGCTCACTCTGTTTTACATTGCCTCCTTTGAGCTTCTTGTCCTCCCCACAGCAGAGCTGGAAGGCAAGAAACTGAGGATCCCTGTTCAGAGCCAGTCCCCTGCATGTTTCTTGACCATGCAGGCTAACAGAGGCTCTGTTGTGCTCTGCACTGATAGAAATGTACCAACCAAGGGAATGAAAGGCAGAGGATAGATTCACATTATACAATGTTAGTGCTACCAAAATACAGCTGGGCCTAAAAAGCCTATTCAGAAGCTCTAGATCACGCTTAAAAAGTAAAGCAGGTGTTTCAAGCACAGCTGCCTTGAAAATTCAGCTTAGTGAAACAGACCATTTTACAAAGCAGCATAGGAAGCTGAGTTTGTTCTCTTAGTTTCCTTATGCATCAAAAGAAAAGTGGAAGAGACTAACCTTCAAAAACTGAAGCTGCATGTTTGGTTAACAACTAGACAAATGCCATAATGGTATTTTGCCCAAAGCCAGAGGGATGCAACTTATTTGCCCTAGATGATGCAAATTAGGGCTACTTTTAAAGTCTGTTATTAGGTGTGAAAGTCACCCAGGCAAACAAACCGAGCGCAGAGGCCTCTACACCACTCCTACCCCAGAAAAGCACTTTATGGCCCCTGCTGCTGTAACTCTATAACCCCTTCTCCTGAGAGCAAAAGTGATTAAATGTATGGACTCTGGCCAGAAAAGGCCTGGAGGTGGTGGTGGGGCAGATAAAGATGCTGTTGTCTCTGCTCAGTCCTCGTGTTTCAAAGTACCACTGCAGAAAGTCAAAGCTGAATGTGCAACAGCCCAAAGCAGCAGCACTTAATTCTGAGGGAGTGGATAGAACAGAACAACAAGAAAGAGACAACAATAATGGTGCCAGGCTCTCATGGGGAAATTGTGAGAGCTCTGAACTAAGCTATTGCAAGTGACCCAGAGGCAGCACACAGACATTTCTGTGGCTCTGAATGGCACAAACTCCCTGCTTCCTCCCAGGAGAAATCTACTCTTGAGCTATGTTTGGCTAACAGACCAGATGATACTCTCTGCCTACATATAAGCTATGACAATGTGTCTTCGCACAGAATTCTACAGAAACTTTTAACTTTTCTAGAATGTTTCTTCACCACCTGCACAGTTCATGGTTTCTCTCATTAATCACTTAAACTCTATTATTAAATCTGAGAAGCATTTTTATGAAGTTGTATAGGAAGCATAATTACTATTGTAGAATGACTACTGCATATTAAATTCAAAATGAGCGGTCCTCCAAAACCCACAAACAAGGAACCTATCCTTTGACTTCAACATGTGTGCCTGGGGTGGGAAGGCAAAAACTTTATACAGTTGCAAAAGGTCTAATATACTACTGTGGCTGGCCAGCTTCTTCCTCAGTCTGCTCAATTCACAGTGGAGATGTTGGTGTTGATCTCTTGGGGCAATACTTCTAAACAGATGCCACAGAAAGCATTTTAGTTAATTCTGAAATCTCTGGTTCTTGTGACAAATTTGTAGTCTTAAGGTAATGTGAAAAGAGACAAACGACAAGGCAAAAAAAAAAAAAAAAGGTAGTTGCTGGGGAAGAGCATTGCTGCTGCTGGCAACAGAGAAGTAATGTGACAGTGTGTTTGCAACACCTTACCTTATCCCCTGGCTGTGGTCTCATAAGAGAGACTTGATCATAGCCTCGGCGAACCAAAGCCCACAGTGCATCAAGTTTGCCCTGGAATAGAAAGAAAAAAACAACAAAGCAAAACAAAGAGACATGACCAAGAAATCTGGGCAAAACAGCATGAGATTAAACTATGGGTGAATTGCTCCAAGCTTTCTGTATTAACTGTCTGCACAAACATTGCTCACATACTCTTGGCCTCTTTATACTGCTTATCTGGACAGACAGCAGAGAGACCTCAGTGGGATAACATATACCCAATGTGCAACTGGCCAACTTCAGCCTGCACAAAAGTCACTGGGGATGACTGTAGTTTAGTGTGAACAACTCCCCGAAGAGGCACAATTAGATACACGTTATCTTAACAAAAGGCAGAACAACAAAAGTACTGTAGTGATGTGAGGCAAGCTTGTAACATGGATAAACAGCTGATCTACCTAAGCAGGCTTTAAAATTTACAGATACTTTCCAAACAATAAATTCAAGCACTGTTAAACTGATCTGTGGGCATGGTGGGGAGGGAAGATGGACCTCATCCCACAAAGCAGTGGTTTGGGACATGGCCACAGGTTTCTGGGATGAGCATGGCATGCTGATTCCTTGGCCTGCACTAGCCCTCCAGCTTCCTCTCTGTAAGCAGAGATAACAGTTCTGCCCTGCTGCAAGGGTTGCACAAGGATACATATGTTAAAAGACAGGGAGACACCAGATACTATAATAACATGGGAGAAATGGGGATGAAAGTGTGGAGAGACTGAACGACTTGCCCAAAATCAAGTATTACGTCTTGTGGCTGAACTAGAGGGGAACAGAGTTGAATTCCAACCCAAAGCCTTAGCCACGGTGCAATCAAAGCAAGGACGGTGCCCCTTATCTGGTCCTCTTTGTATGCTGCCTTGATGTGCCACAAAACAGCATCTGCCCTCACCAAGAGTTGGGATATCTGCTGCAGCAATCCAGGCTTCTGAAAAGAAGGTGTGAGCCAAGGGAGGGAAGATCTCTACTCATGCCCTCCAACATCCTCCACTCTTGATCAAAAAGCTATGGCAACCCAGTGTCAGGTGAAATCATAGAATTATGGAATTGTCGGGGTTAGAAAGGACCTTAAACATCATCTATACATGTTACATGTTTCAAGAAACAGACAAGGTTGAGGGTTGCTGGCCATTCTTCTAAACAGGCTCTCCCAGCTTTCCCATAAGAAAGGCCGCAATGAGGAAAGTAAGATATAGTAACATGCGTGACGTAAGAGACTTGGTAAAACCGAGGGTCAGACACATTACCTTGATTGGAGTGTACCATTTCCGCTGGGAAGGTGGTTTTCTCACTTGGGGCTTTTTTGGCTTGGGCTCCCATGGCTCATACTCCTGTTCTGGTAACTTAATAATAGCATTTTTGGGCTTTTCCAATTTTGCTCCTTCCTCCGTTGACCCCTTGTCTCCCCATCGCACCTGAAGTCAGGAGAGAACACTAAGTAGAGACACTTCAGTAGCCCCCACCAGCAGGTAGTTTTTACAGACATTAATCTAGCTCCTATCAGAATGACCCAATGCCACCAGACAGGAAACCAGATTTATGAAAGCACCAAACTCCCACTGTAATCATAAATACACATTTGAGTGTCAAAACAGTCTCACTCAAAAGCTGTTTGAACTACTAGACTTTGCACCATCCAGTAACCTAAGTTGTTGTGGGAATTCACAGCTTCCAGGGCAGATTAACCCATTTCCAAGTGAAATCTGAAGCTGTATGGCCAGCTCTGCTAGGACACAGGTGTAATAGCCTTCACATTGCCTCATGCTAAAGCAGGCAGCAGCACTGGCTGTAAGTAGGCAGTATTAGTAGGCAGTATTTACAGCTAGCCCTAAGCAGCTCCTGTGGTTTAGTTCAAAAGCTGGAAAAAGAAAAAAAAAAAAAAAAGGGTCAGCAGACAAGTATGTGAATGGTTTAAGAGCATCAGTCCTCAAACTTCTGCAGCTACTACAAATAACAGCTCTTCCAAGAAGGACCTTGCACAGTCACAAGAGAGGTCAGTAACTTTACCTTCGCATACTATAGACTTCTTATTTCAAGCTGAAATTTTGATTTTGTTGTCTGAATTACCTCAAACAGAAATGTGACCTTGAATTCAAGGACAATATATGAGCCAAAGAGTTATTCAGCATCAAGGAGAAAATTCTCCTGAGGAAAATGACTAAGGATATTAAGATGTAATACTTAACTGCAGACTTGTAGGGACTTGTTGAGAAGCCAGTGCTTTTATTCTGTTAGCCCTGCTTTGGTCCATGTATGCCTGGCTGGCTTACGTTAGGTCACCTCCCTCAGCTACCAATTAAATCTATTGGGAACTTCTGGTGTGACATTCCTAAAAGTCATCATTAGGCCCTCAGTTGATACAGGTGAGTGGCAATTCCCTGCTTTACGTTATCCATGGTTAGGAATACCGCACTGATTTCACTAACATGGTTACTTACAGGATTCAGTAGCTAATCACAGTGCTATCCACCGACTCCCTGTAACGTACATACCATGGGACTGCACAAGGCAAATTTCTTTCCCAGTAACACTTCGCTTAACACATCAAGACTTTCTTGTGCCTGAATCCCAGGGCATGATTTGATTTATCGGCCAATTTGAACATAGATGTGCTTTTGTGCATTAGACATTAATGCTCAACTGAAAAACAAAACAAAACCAAAAACCTCAAAAAGAAAAAACAAAACCCAAACCCAAAGGGGGAAAAAAAACCCCAAACCAACCCACTATAAAAAAGGCAGGGGGTAAGAAGAAAAATCGCTGGTTTAAATTCCTCAAACCAACTGCTTCCAGACAGCCAGGCACAGTGTAGATGGCACCCTCAAATACTCAAAACCAGTGTAGCTTTGCCTGAGACAAAAGAACTGGACCCAGCTGAGCTGAAGGGTTTGATTCAGTAAATTATAACTTCTTTTGGTGCTTATCCCATTTCTTAAACTGCAAATTTTCTCTGGCTTATAGTGCTAGATAGATTTAATTATTCATGCAAATGTTGGCAGTTTGATGTCTGCTACTTGGACAGCAGGTGCAATCAGCTGAACAAGCATTAATTAAATTCCAGTCTCTAGTCCATCAAGGTAGCTTTTTAAAATTCTCATAAAAACATATCACTACAGTTTATAATTAAACGTGCTGATTTTTACAACACAAAAGAACAAGCCAAATACCTCCATTCTCTTAATTCCACCAACACCTCGACCTCCATAATAAGATGCGTCCACGGTTGGCCACTTTTTCTTTGGCAATCCATCTTCATCATCCGATTCCTATGGGAAAGACAGGAAGATATTATTCCTCTTATTATATAAACAGCACAAACTATGGAAAACAACTGAATGTCCTATGGTTCAATCCTTGGATATCTGGCTCTGTGTGTTACTTACTGACAAAAAACAAAAAGTCTCTTGTCTCTGCAGCTGCAATTTTAACTAGTGAAGCCAAAGAGGACTGCCTATTCCTCTCTTCAGGCAGCTTTTATTTAGTCAAATATTCATTGAGTTTCAAAATCACAACTGGCTTGTGAGGGAAGGCAAAGTGGAGATGAATTGTGCATTATACTGGCTTGCCACTACACTATGCAGAAAATGCAGCAATCAGCCCAAAGAAATAGTTTATTAATTGTGCTTTTAGAACTTAATGTCATCTAACAGAGGAAAAATGCTACCACTGTGAGTTTTGTAACATGTGCATCAGACCCTTTTCTCACGGCAGCTGTAACCAGTTATTCTATGCTGCTCGAGTCTTTGTAGACTCTGGCTCAAGCTGTACAGTTTGGAACCAGGACTCAGACTGGAGCATGTCCAAATTGTCAGGAAACTCAGATCCAGAGTTTTTTGACCTGCAATTATAAAGCCTGCAGATTATTTTTCTGGAATGTGGGAGAGTCTGAATCAGGGTTTTACTTCAGGTTCATTGTTCATTGCTTAACTAAAAGTTGGCAAATGTTTCTGGTTTGACAACCCTGGGAACACATCTCCAGCTCTATCATCTCGAGCTAACAGAAGTCACTGGGATTTCTCAGATTCTCTATCACTACACAGAGTCGAGGCAGCTGAGAGTCACATTATGACACTCTTCAAGTATATAACTGGGGAAAGGGCCCACCATGACTCCTAAAATAGCATCTTCATTCCTCATGCTCTTCAATAAAGACAAGTAACTATAGCTCATGCTGATATGCACATGTACATGCTGCTTTTGGACTGGCCATGCACAGTGCTCTCTACTAATTTTCATTAGTATGTTTCTATAAACACTGCCAGGACTTATTTTTTTACTAAAAAAAATTTTAAAAGAGTAAAAATAAAAGTGTCTTCATGTCTAACAACCTTTATTGCTGGCAAACCTGACAGTAGCAGGACTCAGTTAACAGTGATGGCCGATTCTTTTCCAGCTGATAAAAGATTTATACCAAATAACCCCTACACTGAACACACAGCAAAGCAACATCAACAGCTACCACATACATTTTGAAAAGTAATGGAAGTCTAACGCTTGTGGTTTAGAACAAGTTTTAGATAACTATATTCGGTTTAATAGCAGCAATACCGGACTATATCAGGTAAAGGGCAGGGCACCACACCTAGGAAGGTATTGCTAAGCATAACAAAACAACAATCCACACTGGATAAAGACAACACCGAATAAAGGGATGGATAGTTTCTATATTCTGTGTTATTCCTGGAGGCTTACATCAGCTCACAGCCTCTTTGATTGCATTTAAAATCTCTGCTGATCAGATAATTACAAAGCATCTGGGAATTCTGCTGCAGGAACACAGAATGCGATGCTCTCTGAAATCTCCTTCAAACACAGCATGGCTGCAATTGCACACTTCATGTCAACACTAATCACCCTAAAACCAGCGTGATTTTTGGTGCCTATTCTAAAGTTAAATTGCCACAGCGTTGCTGCCCAGGACAAGCAACAGGATCATATACACAGTAATGGTGGCCTCTGGCAACCTCAAAAGAGCAGCTGTGGTTGCCTCCTGATATTCATGCCAAATTACAGTAAGTTAGCAGCAAACTGTAAGCTGCTCTTCTAGGTTAGTCAAGTACTTTTCTATCATTTAACTGTCTATGCCTAGTTAAAAAAAAAAAGGCAGGCTGGAGTTTTCTCTTCACATACTTTATTACTATTTTTTCGTAACATTAGTTACAGTGATAAACTGAGGTCAGGGTCAGTGTGCTACTGTCCCAGACAGAGCTAAATACAACCCTTCCTTGAGCAGCTCACAACCTAAATGGAGAAAGGTTAAATGTCCTTCCAAAGGTCACTCTGCAGCAGAGCCACAGCCAAGAAGACAAGCCTCTTGTCTTCCTCTCCTGTAGCAAAGCCACAGGAATGTAGCCTTCCCTGTCCTTTCCTTCCAGGTGCCAGACTGTTCCTTCATGTCAATCTGGGCTAAACTCCTGCTGAGAGCAATGGCAGCTTTACTGAAGGAGGGAGAGCTTTCAGCACAGCTTGTGAAGCAAAGAGTTGCCTACACACCTGTTTGATGTGCAGCAGAAAGAACAAAAGACCATAGGAACTGCTGTCTGTGGATTTCTGAGTTATGCAACTATTTTCTCTGTGGATGGAAATAATCTTGCTGTACGTATACAAAGAGGCCAGAAGGCATAAATAACTGTCCTGACCCAAGAGACTTCCTCTCACAGCCTTCAACATGTCATTAAGACACCTACAGGGCTGGCATTCCTGGGCAGCACAATCCACTAGAGTTGCTGCAGACAGACAGCTCAAAAATAGCATACTTACAGGCTCTGGAGGTGGTGGTGGCGGTGGCTCCTTGATCACCTAGAATATATAAACAATGGAAGAAATTGAAGATAATGGTAGGGGTCATTTATCTCAATGCTATATCCTCTCTGCTTTCTTGCTCATATCACAGATGGGTTGCTCTGCTCCATTCCCCACATTCAATCCTCTCATTAGCCCCAGTTCTATTCAGTGGGCATAAAATAAATGCAGATGAGAAGCTAAATCCTTCACACTAAACTATCTGATTGGTCAAGAAGTGCCCTATTAAGTAACTCATAATACAGCTCCATATTCTGGTAGTTCTGCCTTACAAATGTCACATAATTACCAAGCTAGTGCAAAATATTCACTCAGAATCTGCAGATATTCTGAATAAAAAAGCCTAGCTCTTGTCCATAAAAAGGACAGTAAGAACTTTTGCACATACTGGTAAATTAGTTCCATTACACTTTTCTGAAACACGTTTCTAATCTTCTTCTAAGCGGGTCTTGATTCCTACAGAAAATTGGCTCATGTCCACAAGCTCACTTAAAACTTCTCATTCAGTGTCAAAATCATGTAGGCCTTGAAACATTCAAAACCCCAGACCAGAGTGACTTCAACAAGCAATTTGTTGAATCGGGGCTTTACAAACCTGGCAGCATTTTTCTTAAAGTTAACTACCCTCTGCCATTTTGCAGAGAAGAAATGAAACCAAGTTAAAAGAGTAAAAACCTGTACTTACCACGGTGCAGCAAAGAGGCCAGAACCACCACAGAAGAGCCAGAGCCAGTAGCAGAAAGAGAATCAGGAGAGCAATGAAAAGGATGGTCCCAGTAAGCTGCAAGCAAGATGATTACTTGAGTTATCTGCACATGTCACAAACAAGGCAAAAGCCCTGAAGTTACACATATGGCAGAGAGGGACCTGAGAGTACTGGCTGATTACCAGCTGAACGCAAGTCAGCAGTGTGCCCAGGTGGCACAGAAGGCCAGTGGCATCTTGGCTTGTATCAGGAATAGTGTGGCCAGCAGGACTAGGGATGTAATTCTGCCCCTGTACTCGGCACTGGTGGAGCCTCATCTTGAGTATTGTGTGCAGTTCTGGGCCCCTCACTTCCAGAAGGATATGGAGGTGCTGGAGCAGGTCCAGAGGAGAGCAACGAGGCTGGGGAAGGGACTGGAGGAAAAGTCTCACGAGGAGAGGCTGAGGGAGCTGGGGTTGTTCAGCCTGGAGAAGAGGAGACTCAGGTGGGACCTCATCACTCTCTACAACTACCTGAAAGATAGCTGTAGTTAGGTGGGGGTTGGGCTCTTCTCCCAGGCAACTAGTGACAGGACGAGAGGGCACAGCCTGAAGCTGCACCAGGGGAGGTTGAAGTTGGATCTTAGGAAGCACTTCCTCACAGAAAGGGTGATTAGACACTGGAATGGACTGCGCAGGGAGGTGGTGGAGTTGCCATCCCTGGAGGTGTTTAAGGAAAGACTGGATGTGGTGCTTAATGACATGGTCTAGAGAGACTTTATTGTGACCTTTCAGTACTTAAAGGGGCCAGTCAGAAAGATGGGGACAGACCTTTTAGCAGGTCCTGTTATAAGACAAAGAGTGATGCTTTTAAACAAAAAGAGGGAGATTAAGACTAGAGAGAAGGAAGACATTTTTTACACTGAGGGTTGTGAGACCTGGGCCCAGGTTGCTCAGAAAGGTGGTAGATGCCCCATCCCTGGAACTATTCCAGGTGAGGTTGGTCAGGGTTCTGAGAAACATGCTCTAGTTGAAGATGTTCCTGCTCCCTGGAGGGGGGGTGGACTAGATGACCTTGAAAGGTGCCTTCCAACCCAAACCATTCTGTGATTCTGTGATTTAGACTGGGCAAAACGAGCCAGGTTTCCCTTCACTATAAGGTCTCAGGTAGCTTATGCAGTCAATCATTATTATCATTAGGGCAAATCAGTATTTGGTGTGACAAATCTATACTTGAAGTCATGATTCAGGGAAGATCCTCCTGTTTGTGGTGTGTATGTGTATAAATTTATGGTATATTTATAGCCCACTACATTCAAGGGTGTTAAACTTGTATACAAACCATTCCTGTGCTGACAGGTCCCTTAATATTGTCAGAGGGGCACTGCAAATGACATGACCACAGACTTTCATCACCAGAGATGCAGAATATGCAAATGCTGATATTCAAAGAATGGGAATATTAAGCTAAGAGCTTATGGGTAACTGTTTGCATGTCAACATAGCAGACCACAGCTTACTTGCTGTGCCTCATCAGATCCTGAGCATGCTGGTATTGCCTCTTGGACTCAAACTGCACGCACAAGCCCAACTCGAGTGACTGTGCAAACTAGTCAATGCTGCTGGTTCTTGGTATGTTTCCTAGGGCTAGTTTGACTATTTCTAATGAGACACTGTAATCTTGATCTTAAACGTTACTGATTCTTGTATTCCATCTCTTTCTCTGCAAAGAATGGTGAGACTCGGGGGTTGGATAGCTAAGGGTCTACATTTAAAATCAAAGTTAAATTTTCTTTAAAAGTTACTAGAATCTAAAAAATTTCAAGAGTTGGCTCAAAATTAGCTTTTCAGAACAAGCGAGCAACCAAAGACAATCACTGCTCTGACTTCCCTGTGTAAATCTCGATGGATTCTTTGCACTCAAAGTATTTCATGTCAGTGTGTTCAGAAAAGGCAGTAACTCTGTATATTGCTCTGATTATTATAGGAAAGACGATCTTCATGCACTGCCCGGACTCTGCAAAATACACAGAGCACATGGCTTTTTGGAACTTAAACATTTGCTGCAAACAGGCACACTGGGACATGCTACTTCCTTGGACTGCACTGAGCTCTGGGATGAGGTTAAGATTAGCTCTGGTGTTCCAGCCATTTCCTCCATACTGGGAAAAGAAGCCTTTTCAATGGTAGATTTTCTGAGTTTGAGAAAAAGTTTAATTCACCATCAAAAGGGGTACTGGAGAACAGGCAAAACTTGGCAGCAAACTAGAGGACAGCCTGGGACTCGAACAATGGGAAAATAGCTTGAAGAAAGGTTTGTGAATAAGGCTGAGGGAATAGGAGCTGACTGGAAAGGAAGCTGTAAGAGATTTTCAAAGAAGGATAGGTGAGAGAATAAATGGAGAGAAAGCAAACACCAGAGAAGATTTATGGAGGATAAAGTCCATGAGATTCACCTTATTAAATCTGAAACTACTTGCTGAATTCTCATGACACCAGAAACTAATGCTTAGCTCCTTCTTGAAACAGGAGTTCCCTGGACTGTTCCAAGGGGGTTTGTTTTCTACCTGAAAAATTAAAAGGCTGAGGGTGCAAAAGAAAGTACCAGCTCATAAAAGCTTTGCAAAATCTGGGTGAGATACCAAGTGGCTGTCTTGGGTGGTACCTCATTCTTTCTCAGGCCAAATCGTAGAGCTGTAAGGACTGACATGTTTCAAGATGGGACTAGCACTACCACGGCTCCTACTCCATGCTTTTAGGCAGATAGGACAGTATCCCATATCTCTGTTTTACAGCATCACCATCCCTCCACTGCTCTTGTGACTTCTTGTTATAGATGCAAAAAAAACCCCACCTGTTTGGGGATACACTATTTAGCTCACATTCATTTGGTCAGGGAACAGCTGAAAGCCAAGGTGGACTGCTGCAATATGTGCCAGACCCCCTGCTCAAAGGAATCCTGTTAGGAGACACACAACCCAGTTGCAGTTCAGCGCTGCAGCCCCTTCTCTCTGGCCCTCCTATGACCCCATTTAGCATTAGTGCATCTGGAAAACTTGAGAGGCATGAATCCCCAGTGAAGTTAGTTTGCTGAAAAAAGGATGAATAAAAGCCAAGCATAACTTTAAGAGGTATTTCTGCACTCATTAAAAACAAATCCAAGCACAGCACCAATGCAGTGCATGAGCCACAGATGCACATAGCACTGCTATTGTTACTCCAAACACACATTACCTCCTTGTTTTGTAGCCTTTGTTGCTTTTCCCATGCTAAGTACTCATATAAATTTCTGAGACGTTTGCCAGCAGCAGCTCGGCAGCTGCTGGCAGCAAGAAGCTAAAGAGTCCTCTTTTTATGATTAAATATACAAAGCATTGTAATGAAGCTGGACATTGAAAAGGAAATAGTAGACTTCATGCAGCTGAACAGAAATAAGCACAGGGATCACACAGAGGATTTAGGAGTAAAGTGAAGAGAAGATACTTACTGTACAGATAGGACAGAAGGACCAGCTGGGGAGGAGAGCTGAGGAGGCCAGCTGACTGCTACCCATAGAAAAGGAAACAGGAGAGGAAAGGAAACAGAGGGAGTCTCTAAAATGAGAAAAGTAAAATGCATGAAATTGAGGCGACATTAGAAACTGAACCGCCAACCTCCCTGTTTATGGGATGTAACTGTAGGGAGAAAGTCTTTTTTTTTTTTTTTTTTGTACCAGCTGAGAATCAGGCTTCCTGCTTCCTTCACATTCAATCTGCAAAAGTCAGGTCAAAAACTGTCAGATTGACAGGACTGGAGATTGGATTCCTCTCTTTATCCTAAGGCTACTGAGAGGAGAACTTCGTCCACCCATGTTCTGGCCTGTAGGAAGCCCAGCTAGGGCTAAGACTTCAGTCTTCATTAGAAATAAACTACATATGGGTAACTAAGTGCACCAGTTAACACTTGTGTTTCACTACAGATTCAAAAAGTTTTATTGTACTCGAGGTAAAAGAGAGGAATAAAATGTGAAAATACCAGTCTTCAGCATAGAAAATTTAGAGGAAGGTTTTGGAAAAATAAAAAATAATTAGATGAAGCATAAAAGACATCTCTGCTAAATTCTGAGTCTCTGCACCCCAGACTGTTGCAGCAATCTGGTGTGAGATTTTTCCAGCTTCACTGCTGTAAACATCAGAAAAATCAGATTTGCAAGTTCCAGTCACTGCCTCTATCCTTGTTACTGCCCTTCTGTTCTGCAACTGTCAAAAAGGCCAACAATTATAAACCAAATTGGCACAGGCTATAAAGTCCTTGTGACACCAATATCAATAAAACTCAACTTTGATACAAAGCATTTGCTATCAGGTACTTCAGCAAACTTTGTTTAGTCCCCAAGCACAAGGCCAAATCTTTAGCTACTGTACTTGCTTGCACCAGCTATGGGCATTGCCTATTTTCACTTCAAGACAAGGAAGAAGACTTCTTATCTAGTAGTCAGCTTCTTAATTTTGATTATTTGATTCTAAAATCAGGTTGTGATAAAGGATCACTTGTAGCTGTTGGTCCCTGACACTCCACCTGGGTATAAGTGGTGTTTTTCACCATGAGATGGTCATATCACAGCCACTGCCATCCTGTAGCTGCACATTCTCCCTCGGCTGGGCTGAGCAGCAGCCTTTTAACAAGAAGCTCATCCCAGGAACTGAGGCTGCTATCTCTTTCTGGTCACCATCATGATATCAAGAGAAAAGCAACCAGATCCTGTCACTAAAACTGTAAAAATACCTTAGTGAACCTGAACTAGTAAAGGTAAATTGTAGTGGTCTAAGAACAAATGCTGTAAGCCCCAACCAAAAAATAACCATGTAAATTTAGAGGACCTTCCATGCTGTGGTCCCTCCAGATCCAGGTCCTGGCAGATGCACCTTTCACCCCAGATCCCATAAGGGATCTCAAAGCTGAACAGGGTGTTGCTTCCTGATGCTTGTTCCCTCATTTTCCCAGATTCCCCTCTAGGCAGTTCCTAGTTTTGAGGATCTCTTTTTCCTGGGAAAGAAATGTGCAGGGTGCCTTTTGCTGTAATTTTTTACTCAGTAAATCTATGCATCATCAATAATGATTTCATCTTAAATAGTCTGGGTTATTTTTCCAAAGAACTGCTGGAGTTCAGTCAATAACTGTGATGCAGAAGCTGCAGAGAGCTCATGCTCACTCAAGGAGGCTTTGCCTGAAGAGGCACCATCTCCTTCCAGGATCTCATGGTTTCTCTGTCAAGCCCCATTGCAATTACTTACACACTGTGTGCTGGTGATGCTGACAGAGCTGGAGATAAACGTTAGCCCGTTGTTCATGCTGACTTGTAGGAAAACCACCCTAAAGCACAAAACAGATACACTTATTTTTAGTGTCATCTTTATACCGATTGTTCCCTTTATTCTGGCTGTATTTTAGCCACTGGCTCATAAACTCACATGGATAGAATGTCCGGCTGAGTCAAAGCATTTTCATGGCTTCAGGTGCTTACCTGCATTTGTCTTTCTGCTTGCCCAGGAGCTACCCTTTTAACGCTGGCTTAATTGAGTTGTGGCATATGCTCTTTATTAAAAAACCTCCATCCCACCTGAGGCAAAGGGCACTAGGCCAGTGAGTCACAATGTAAAGTCTCAAATGTTTGCAATACTACCCTAGATAGCACAAGAAACTTAAGGGCTTTTCTTTTTCTCCTTAAACTCCTTTTGTAGCTTAAAGAGCCGAATGTGTAAATCCAGAATACCTGCACTGAAGGCAAGAGGAAAAAACACCAAAATGACAGTGAAATTAATAAGAATTTGGTCTTAGTCATTCTCCAATGTCAGAAAGAGGTCCAAGGAAAAACAAATGAAAGGAAAAAACACAAAAACCCACCAAAAGATTTTCCCTCACCCCCAAATAGGAAAGGGGAGGGAGGAATTCCCCCTCAGCCCTCCTGCCCCAAGTATTTAAGCACCCACAAGATCACCCTGGGGGAAAGCAGGGCCTTGTGCAGTGTCTCCCAGGAGTCTGCAGGATTACAACAACTGAAAAACGCCAACACTAGCCAGAGCAGGGCAAAACACAGGAAGCAACTTCTACAACAGTAGCAAAAGTATTCAAATATAATTTCTCTTTTCAATCAAAATTAAAAGTTTGTCTGGAATTCAATTATCTTTTGGTCTGAAAAAACAGGATATAGGAACAGAAATCACCATTCCATGATTCTGTGATATGGGACCATTTTCCAACAAGGCCTTTGATTAAGCTGTGCTAAAGATCCAACACTGAAAAAAACTACTCTGGCTCATACTAGGAGATGATTTAGCACAAAGTGGGTACTCCTGCTCCTGCCCCCCCCCCCAAATTTATGGCACTTTGGGCAAAATTTTGATCCCTTTGCTCAGTGATGATATACAAAAACAGAAGGTCCCCCTCTGTTGAAACATGCTGGAAAGCAATACTTACTGTCCAGCATCTTCTATCACTGGAGCAGGACAAAGTAAGTAAGTATCGTGAACAAGGGTCGGCTTTTCATCTGAAAAGAAATTAATATAACTGTCAGGAATAAAAACCAACCAACCAAACCACAACCAAACAAAAAAACCCACAAAACCAAACCAACCAACCAACCAAAACCAAAGCAAAACAAAAACCAATGTCCCAAGCAAGCCATCCCCTGGAGATGTGTTGACACCAATGAAAGCCACAGACAAATTCAGTATATAGGTAAGTACCAGTATTCCCCAATAGTACTGATTACAAAGCCAAGTACTAGGATAGCTATTCTCTTTGAAGCCAATGTAATGATACAGATAAGACCTAAAGTACATCACTGTTCCTGACCTCAATGATCAACCATTTACAAGCCAGCTTGGAGCAATACTCGTCTGTCTGACAAATGCATGTAAAATCTATTCATACTGAATACTCTAAACCCACAAGTTCCTGAAAGGGGCAAAAATATAGCGTTCTATTTTGCCTACCCACTTTCAAACACACACAAACAGGAGAAGCCAAGGCTGCACTGTTTGAGCCCAAGGAAAAGGAATAATAGGGATGGGGTGGAGCTGAAGAGGGAAGACACAAAAGGATAATAAAACCAAACCAAACCATAGTTGATCATATACAGGAGACAGGCAGAGAAGGTCCATTACTGCTATCATTGTGAGGACCTGTCCTGCACTAGCTGTCCCCAACCTCCCCTCCGTGGCAGCATCATCTGGAAACTGCCTGTATTCATGGGGGTCCAGTGCAGGCAAAGTTAAAAGTAAGGCTGTGAGTGTTTTCCTGCCTCTCTGCACATTGCTGCTCCAAGAGTCAGCAGTGCTAATCCTGTTACTTTCAAAAGCCACATCCAGAAAAACAAGTCCCATGAACACAGAGAGAAGGCTCAGCAGTAATCCTGCAATGCCACTCTACCAGAACTACATAAACTGAGGCACAAGAGCAAGACAAGTCACTGCTGTGACCGCACCTTAGCCCCGAATGGCCCGAAGTGGCTAAAGTGCTAGTCCAGAGAAAGTCAAACCCAAGTGAATTAGGGGGCTGATAAGAGCTGCCAGCTTGTTTAAACCTTAGAGACTCAATTACTCTTTCTATGTAGGAAAAAAAAACCCAAAAAACTAGAGCAGAAACAGATATGAAAGGTGTGCTTTCATGCTTCACCTATCCCAAGCACACCTGAAGACAAAGCTTATTTCCCTGTTTTGGCAGAGATGAGACCATGGAAATCATAGTGATGTGTTTTAGGGCAAGTCAGAGGGGGAAAAAGCCAGCCAGCCAGCCAGCACAGATCAATGTCTCATCACAACATTTGTTGCAAACCTAACCCAAGGAGAACACAGCATGGAGGAGATGTGGAATTAGGGTAGTTTTCCTTCTGTGTACTTCCAGGTACAGATCAGCACTTACTGTGTGAAGTCCAGTCAAGGTACGAGTGCATTAGGGACAAGAAAAAAACCCCAAGACTGTCTACCTGGTAAACCACAAGAAATAAATCCCTGGCAAAGGGCATCTGTAAGTGGAATGAGAGAAAGACCACCAGAGTTTATTTAATGCAGCCTTCACATAGGCAACTAGGATGGGAAATGAAGGAGCAATTCATGTGCTCCCTCTTGTAAGTGAATTCACTGCTAGGGAAGGCACCAGTCTGACCGCAACAGGATATGAAAGCCTCTACTGTGCTCAGCCAACAAGGGGAGTACATACGGAAAAGGGGCAAAGCTCCCCTCCCCATGCAGCGCTTCACTCTGCCAGACATACACAGCTTCTCAGGAATAAGAGGGGACTGCTGAGAAACTGGACACTCAATATTTTTTGAGGCCATTCAGTCCTTTGCCAAGCTGCTGAGATGGCAAACAAAAGCCCCTGTTTAGCACAGCAATGACAGGGAGTTTCCGTGTTACATGCTCACTGCAATGAGACCAGCAACTGGCGTCAGAGGGGGATGGAGCTGGCCTGGGAAGGCCCTGCTTTATGGTGTCTTCCAAATGGGTCACTACTCTGAAGACACCATCAGGGTACCAAGACAGCATTATTTCTTTTTATTGGTGACGAACAAGGGAATAGGGAACAATTTTATTTCTCTATCTTAAAACCTGATATCCAGTCCTCACTGACTGTTTGCATCACCCATGTGTACCATTACCACGAGGGTGAAATTCCTTGTGCAGCAGCACACGCCATGTAAGCCCTTGCAACCCAGTGCCCCCATGTCACAGGATTTATTAAAGATGCATTTCAAACTTTTGTTATATGTAGAACCCTACTCGGCTCCCCTCACACCCCCCAACCTGCACAAGAGATGGGCTGCATCACCTCTGTCACTCATGAGGTGACACAGCCACATGGGGCACTAGTATCCATCAGCCTGAAAACTTACTAATAGTAAGGCTGTCGTTGAGCTTGAAGCTGCAGAGTACCTGGTCGATATTTCTTGCATGATAAAAGCCATTGCCTCTTACCACAACTTGAAATGACTCTGTAAGTAAAAACACAGAAAAAATAATGAAAAATAGCTCAAATACAAATATTTCCTTCCAGAGGGATCTCAATTACAACATAGCAATGGCTGTTCTCTGCCTTACATTGGAAACAAAGCATTCACACTGAGGGTCTCGATATTCAGCAGCAATAGTCAAGAGTGCTATAGCGGCACTAGTGCTTCACAGAGCAACACTCATGTCAGGATTGCTCCCACAGGCATCCCAATGATCCCTGAATGCCTTAATTAGGGGTGCCACAGTAATACCATGACACGGATGACATCATCTCATGCTTTCTCCGTGGCTTTTGGGCCAGACACCTTTGCTAACCATAAGCCCCAGTCCTTCCTCCTATCTACACAGCAGATGGCACCTGGCTTTCTGCAGCAGCTCTGTTCAAACAGATGCAGAGAAACAGAACTTCCCTCATAACCCCCCTGTGAATCAAGAGAGGAAGCTTTGCATTTGGTACGAGTCCTGGAAAATGCAACCTTTCGGTCCATGTGAGAACTGAGCCTCTGCACAGCCCCATTAGCATCTGCTGTGCATAGAAATAACTAAAGATCCAGGTGCTGCAATTTTCTTTGTGCTCTTCCCCCACCACTGCCCCACCAGCAGAAACCACCAGTAGCACAAGAGACCTGCCACAGCAGACACATTGTCTGCTGGCCAGGGTAAGTGCTCCCAAACCTGCCCTTCAGATGCTCTCAACTTCTGTTGCTTCAGTCCTGATGGGAGGGGGCACCTGTGATTTTTGTCATTACTGTCATGAGCAACTGTGATCTGTTCCTTCATCAGGAAAAGCATCATAATTTTTTTTCAGCCAACCTTTCAATGGTCTTTTTAGTAATAGAGCAGTTTCATATCTCAGTAAAGCCAACCTAAGAAAGCTGCTGTCAGAAGTAAGATCCCAGCTGCACATACCCTCTCGGTTGGCACTACCGATCATGTTGCACTGCACTGAGCTTGCTCACACACCTGAAAAAAACCCTCTGTCTGTTGCCAGAGAGATCAGTAAGGTGATTTCTCAGCTTCCCCACAGGAGCTTTCAAAAATATTTCTTAGTAACCTATACAGGTGTTCTTCTTGGAGCTCTTCCACAACCGTTTGCTGCTCTTCCTTCCCTTTTACTTTACACAGGTGGAGCCCAACACAGGGCCACAGTCTCCTTCCCCTTGGGGCCAGCCCAAGAGGCCTAGCCAAGCAAGGCACAAGATGCACCAGGAAGGGAAATGGGAAGGGAAACGGGAAGGGAAACTGCCTTCTAGGTCACAAAATGCATTGTAGCTGTTACACTGACCACAGAGATAACATCTTTAACACAGGCAAGTGGAGAGACATTAGAAATCTGTTGTATTTGTGGAAGTCACTCTGGTGCTATGTGCAAGAAGCCACTTGACAGCTGAGACCCAGGGCACGCAGCAAGGGAAAGCACTTTCACACATAGATCTCCTGCTTTAGCTGAATCCTCCATAGAGCTGGCTTATACCTGCTGCTGAGCATCATCTGAGACCAGCACAACACAGGACCAATTAATCTTTAAGGAACACATAGAAAAATAAGAACAAACTGCATAGACCTCTGCTAGCAGCAAGTAAAACCATAAACAAGTCCACACGCATTATCAATTACATTTTGACCAACCTATTAAAAATCAGAGGAAAACAATGTTGATAGGATTGAGAGGAGCAGAACCTAAATTTTATGTGATGTGAGATCTGTCTTTTGATAACATTTTGTATGCACTGCTATGATATTTGTATACTTTGCAGGAAGGACTTGTTATCGGATAACACTACATGAAGCCCAAAGGAGGCTGAAATACATATTCAGCTTAGTCTGCCTGCTCTTCACTATCAAGTTACTGCAAGGCATGCTAGCATCAGAACGTGGAGAGTTTTAACTTTTTCATACAAACTGCTTTTTCTTGCCAAAACCACATTCTCACTATACTGAGGTCTAATGCAACTCCAGGTGAAATTGGACAAGGGCATGCATATGTTATGCTCAAGCACTGGAAACCCACAATCTGTTTTTCCTCATGGTAAATTCCCCCTGCAGCAGTGCTCTGAACTGACAGAGGCTGCAAGGAACATAGGAATCTGAGAAGATATTTTGGGAGAGGGAGAAAGAAAATATCTACTGCGGTGCATATTAAAGGGAAATACATGCTTTGGCACTTTGCTGAAGGAAGACAATCCAATTTGAGGCCTCACTGAGCACATCAAGAGCCCAGCACCCTAAAACCAGCATTGTATTTGGCCTCCCTTTTTAAGGGAAGACTTATACCTCCTGGTTCCCATGGGGTGTAGGGGACAGACACTTTAAACAAACAGAAGTGGACTGTAGGTCAGCTTCAACTGCTTCTTACTCCATTAAGAATCTGGAGTTACTCTAAGTCTGATTCATGCCTTGAGCCATTCCACATCTAACCCAGCTGACACGCTGAGAATTATTCTTGATGAGCATCTCTTCTTTTGCCAGCAAAGCTGAGAGTCATGGCCAGCCCTGAGGACAGCTGGGCCCATTCACCAGAACTATCTGCCAGGGACCATGCATTACCCCAGACTTGCTAGAGCCAGCCCTCTCCACAGTGACCTGAACAGACAGCTAAGACGGTAATTTATTTTTTTCCTCTCAGTTTTATATTATAAAAAGCAGCTTGCTGAAATAAAATTGCACTTAGATTTCATTTTCTCCTCTCTCCCAAACTAATGGTCTTAAAAGGCAGCAGCCATAAAGGTGTAATTGATACTTATTTCAGTGGCTTTAAAAAGATATAGCAAGTAAGAGACTTGAACACAAAACACTGAAGGTAAAAGCTCCATCTAGAAGTTTAGTCTTGTCAGGACAGTTTACCTCTCCTGCCCTTCTTTTCATTGTCACTGCCACTTTGCACAGTCAGTCGTGAACAACTGACTGGGTAGTAATCTATCCACCAACACAGGCTGACAATATAGTTTCAATACCAGACTTGCATGGTACTGGATTGGGTTGTTGCTGTTAAGAAGCCTGCCCCTTCACATGCTCTGGAGCATTAATATATTCTGGATGATGGTCTGTTGAAATGGCTAATTCCATTTAATTTTGCGCCCTGGCTCTGGCTGCGTCCTTTTCTTCCTTAGTTACTGTCAGATTGTAGATTGTAGCTTTTGACAAGACAGCGAAGGGAAAAAGGTCAGCACTGAAATAACCGGGCAGTGCTGGCAGCGAGATGGTAGGTTGAAGCTGGTGTGTGGTGGCTGTGCTGTCGGCTTCGCTTCTGTGACTCTGATGAGAAGCTGACGGCTTGCATCCACACCTGGTAGTTGATGTGGCCAGTAGGATGCCACATCCAACAAAACCTTTCAATCACATCCGTGTACAGTAAGCATAATCAAAGCAATGATGCTGTCAAACAAGATATGAGGCACCTCCAATTCCACACTGGATAGCCTATTTACAGGCTGCACGTCTTGGTCACTTTAAATCATAGGGAACACGAAGGACCCAACTATGTTGCTCCACATTGGGGACAATAAATTTGCAGGGTCAGAAAGCATTAAGCATCAGATAGCTGCCACAACATGACGAGATAAATTTGTAAATGGACTTGCCAGATAGCTTCGTCACAGAGAGCCAGAGTCCCAACTGGAGCTGTCACCATATGGAAATGGTTTCATCAGCATTTCACTAAACCTCTGGCAAGTCAAAAATGAAGCTGAGATCACCAGTAATCACCAACACATTAGTAATTATGAGGTGCAAGAACAGTTACATGGAACAGGTCAGACTCTGCTCTAAGCCTTGATCACAGCTGGCAACACAAAGCCCTCACGATCTTATACAAGACTCTAAAAATTAGTAATAATGCTAAATAAAAGCCAAATTGATTATCACCTCTACACTCAGACAACTTTCATACAAAAAAGCATACATATTTCACAGCTATAAACAAGCAAGCTTCTTTGCTGGAAAATGTGATCATATACTGCATTCTTTCAAAAAGTCTACTATTTTTCAATCAAAATTTTCACCTACCTTTAAAAAAAAAAATAATCCCAACTTCAAGAAAAGAGGGAGGAATGTTGCATTTCTAGAAAATGTTATGTTCTAATTTTCAGCCAGTTCTAAATGCAGGTATATATATTTATATTTACATAGGATTCAATGGCTATATATCTTACCTATACATTATCAATAAACTGTATT
>JAAGNO010009236.1:0-20965 GCA_033439905.1 Ceryle rudis | reverse complement strand
ATATTTACATAGGATTCAATGGCTATATACCTTACCTATACATTATCAATAAACTGTATTAGTAATTACCTAAATTTAAAATGCATTAAAATTCTGAGATGACTTCATAGGCTTCAGTACTTTTTGCATTAAAGTCCAAATAAAGTACATTTTAAATAAATAAATCAATCCCATTATATAGAGAGTAGAAATCTGACTGTCCAGGGGACTGTGTTCAGGAAAAGAAAAATTGTTCAATCCCAGGAATTTCCTTTCAGGACATAGTAGTGCACACAGCTATAGAGATGAACCTCTGGCAATGCTAAAGTGGAATAAAAAAGGATAACAAAGCCAAGCACAAGTGTAAATATTTGCAGCCTCACACTGTAAAACTTCTTGCAGGAGTTAATTTCAGCTAAGATTCACAGGACTAGAGTCACAATAAAAGTTATTACAGGCCTGAATCTTGGTGCTAATGACTATTTAACCCATGAGGACAGTACGCGCCATTTGGAAATGCAATTCTGGCTTCCTCCTGTTTTCAAGCTCCCTACTGCTATAGGTAAAGCTTCAAGCATGTGAGACCCAAGTCTTCATGCTCTGGTGATTCAGCACCACACTTGGCAGTGTGTCAGCCTTTGCTGGACAGTTTTGTCAACAGGGACGGAACAAAGCTCGGAATTTAAGTGAGACAGTGCCAGTAATTTGCCAAATAGGTGGCAATACACAGAAAGTGGTCCTGCCTGGTTTATATTGGTCTAATCTGAAAGCCACAAAGACACTGACAAACTTACAGATGCAAGTAATGCAGCATATTTCTCTTATTTTTTAAGAAGGGCAAACTACTTTGAAGTGTACTTGTGTATTTTTAATTACATTTGTGAAAAACTAGTTACCTAGTAAGTCTGGCAAAAAATGAAGTGCTTTGAACTCATGAATCACTAATCAAACTAATTCCTTTCAAAAAAAGAGAAATTCTACATTTTTCTCCTGAAATAATGGCTTTTCAAAAATGGATATTTTTTGGTGGTGGTTTAACCGTGTCTGGACACCAGGTGTCCACTGAGCTGCTCTATCACTTCCCCCTCTTCCTCTCAGCTGGACCAGGGGGAAGAAAATGAGATGAAACTCACTGGCTAAGACAAAAGCAGTTTCATGAAGAAGCAAAGTACTGCTGCGTGTGGAAGAAAAAGAAAACAAAGATTTATTCTCTACTTCCCATCAGCAGGCAATGTTTGGCCCTTTTTGAGAAGCAGGGCTCCAAACACGTAGCAGTTGCTCCAGAAGACAAGACAATGTCCGTCCATGTCTTCCCCCTTCTCCTAGCCTTTATAGTTCAGCTGATGTCATATGGTACAGAATATCCCTTTGGTCAGTTTGGGTCAGCTGTCCCAGTCGTGCCCCCTCCCAAGATCTTGTCCACCCCATCCCACTGCAGGGGGAATGTTGGACAAACAGCCTTGGTGCTGTGCAAGCCCTGCCCAGCAGCAGCCACAACACGGGTGTGTTACCAGCACCTTCCCAGCTCTCAGTGCAAAGCACAGCACTGTGAGGGCTGCTATGGGGAAAATTAACTCCAGCTCAGTCAGACTCAATACACTTTTCTTGAAAATTTATTCTCAAATACTTTAGAAAAACGTTTTCAAATTTCCATTCAACTTTCCAATATTCTTGACATTGTTCCAAACAATTACAAGAATATTACTGAAATCCCTCCAATCAGAACACTCACATTTTCACGCAGCTAAATGCAACTCTCAGTCAACAGGAAAGCTTGCAATAAGCTGTTGCACATAAAAATCACCTGGTATACAATAAGTAAAAAAAAAAAAACAAAACCAAACCATAGAATGTATCAGTATGGAATAAAAAAAAAAAGCTGTAAAGTGTCAAAGCTTTAAAATTGGAGATTTAAAAAGAAATATATAATTCATTTTTTCAAAATTTTTTCCACAGACAAGACTTTTTCAACAATGTCTATAGTCCACAATTATATATTTAGGAATAGTTCAAAAGATACAAGTTTATTTCATTTTTAATTGAAATACTCAGGGAAAGAACATAGTGTGATCAACATGTGAAAATTAAGAGTAAACAACTACTCTGTGATTTTTTCCTTAGTTTCCTATTTTTATCTGTTCTCAAGGTCAGCCTTCATGCATCATCGCAGATTTTATGTGCTCATTTTTTACAATGTGTAAGAAAATGAACACAAGACAGTAAACATCAGATCTAAATAACAGTGTTGTAAACTGTACCTTCCAGCAAACTTACGGTGTCACTCTTACTCTGCTGCAATAGCCTCTTTAGTAGACAAAAAACACAGCAAGTGAATTGCTAACACAAACCAGAGCAAATCCAAGCTAAATATACTAGACATGAAAGGCATGAAGTTATCAACAGCTCCTTTGGGGATTCTTCATTATGTACCATATACACTAATGGTTCTTTCATTGCAAAGAAGTAAAACATTAGTCTTTTGGAAAACACATCAGGTATCTTGGCCTACGCAGTTAATTATATCTGGTTCAATACACATTTCTGTGACTGTTTTGCAAAATCTTGCTCTAACTGCTCAGGAGTGAGTCCTAGCAGATCCCAGGAAGCCAGTCTTTTCAGAACCTGGGTGAGATATCACCTCTAGACCCTAAAGCACCTCTGGCAGTCTGGCTTTACATCACTTGTGTCTCCTCCTTCTCTGGATATTTTTAAAAGCAGTACCCCCAATTCCCCAAGTGCTACATCAGCCAGCTCTCCAAGCTGGCATTCAGCTGCAGCAGCTACATGTTTATCAGCACACTTTTCTTCCTCAAGGGAGAAGTAACACACAGTGCTTTAGCTACAGCCTGAGGGGGCTGCTCTAACACATCCATGGGCTTTGGCTTCAATCCCACATTAGGTAGTTACTGATATTTCATCATCATTCATTTGCCTTATCACATTGTTCTTGTGAAACTTACCTCCTGCACAAACACTCGACGGTTCAGCTGCTAGGATCTCAATGCAAGACTTCTTGAGAATCTAAAAGATTTAGATAATGGGATTTTTGGCAATCATTTTTATCTATGCTTTATTAATACAGAAAAGGGTGCCCTTTTCTGGGTTTCAGAATACCCAACTTACTGAATCAATGGTTCCTCTCAGGGCATAAAAGCCTCCCGTAACTGGAAAAACATGATCGATGCTGTCAGCAATTGTTGACAGCTGCAAAGAAAGACAATCATAAATCATGATGAAAACAAAATTACAGTGAACAAAACTGGGCCTTTCATACTTGCTAAAAGACATCATACAGACACAGAATGATTTATGCCTCAAGCAATTAAATAAATGCCTTCATCCGATGCTGTTACTTTTGCACTAGTATAACACAAAAAAACAAAACAAGAATAAAGCAAAGTTACCTGAGTTTCATTGAAATCTTTCACTCCAACACAATAAACAATGGCTCCAAAGCTTCTGGCTCTGTTGGCCTAAAAAAAAAAAAAATAAAAAAATAGCCATTAAGTGTATAGCCATATCATCAGTGAAGCCAGCAGTAAACAGCTACAAGCTTGACGTAAAGCTAGTTTGGGTAAACATGAAGGTGACTTACTTCTTGTTCTGCGTAATAAAACTGAACATCTTGCAATTCTCCATCCGTTAGAGCGATAATCACACTAGCGGTCCGAACTCCTACAGGAAGGATAGTTAACAGATTGCATATGTATGACACAAGATTCAGCAATGAAAAGAGAGTTTGAAGTGAGGCATTCATTTCTGCTGACAAACACAAAACCATAAGGCCAGACTCTCAGCCTGATCTATATGGACCTCACTAAAGATATACCAGCTGAAGGTCAGATGCATAATAGCACGGAATAAACCAAAACCTGTGCACCTCCATATCGCAAGCATCACTGAAGGGAGAGTACTGCTCTAACAAGGTCCAGGCACAAACTTCTCTGTTCTGCATAAAACATGGCACCCACCAAGATTACACCTAGACCCTTGGTGTGGAGAAGGGGCAAAACAGATCGGAGAGGTTTCCGCTCGTCTCTTGACAAACGCGTCTCTGCACAAACCTTACCCCGAGACTGTGGTAGGAGATACCTCTGCAAAAGGAGCTTTCCTGCTACCCTACCTTCCCCTCTAGCAGACTTGCAAGGGAGAACCCCACTGAATATGGCATGAAATGTGCTTCTATAATGGGGTTCAGTCCTATACACTTCTCAAGCAACAAGAGCTGTCAGCGAAGCTCATAGGAATTTTGAGCATGAGAAAACCTTAAGATGGGGTCCATTGGAGAAAATTCATGTCTTGCGATAAGACATTTTGTATCCCACATAAGCTTAAGTCAAAAAGTTGCATGTGCTTTGGACAGCTATATATGTAATGCAGTATAGAATACAATACCATCTAAAAAAATCGGAACATGTTAAGAAAATAAACCTAATTGATATGCAAACTATGGTTTAATGAGCCATTCTGCTTCAATAGTTCTTTAGTGAAGTAACTAATACGCATACATTTTACTTTCAGGGAAGTATTTGTTATTTTCTCAAAATAATCTGTTACAATTTCAAGTGTCTTTCCCCATACTGTCTGAAATTAAAGACTGATTAGTTCTGACAAGTTTCTTATGCCATTCAGTCCCTCCCATTCCTGTGAAGACCGGCAAAAATCTAAAAAAAAAAACCTGCAACTTGGAGGGAAAACCAGCTTGGTTTTTTTTTTTTTTTTTTTTTTTTTTTTTTTTTTTTGGGTGTCCTACCCAGCATGCTTAGAAAAGGATAAAAAAATTGAGATCTTATTTTGTTTTCTTTTCAATGCTTCTTTTGAACCCTGATATTTTAGCATATGAATCCAGATCTCATTTGCTCCTTCTTCCTTCCTAATCAATTACAGAATAGTTGATTAGCTCTTAGTTATACGTAATGAAGAAGTAAAACAGTTTTCAGTTGGGCTCCTCAGGACTCTACTTCAATAGCAGAAGTGCCTAAGAAACCATGCAGAGTTGCTGTTGAAGGCTCTACACTCACACCGTGTTTCATTAAAAAGGCACTGACCTATTTCTTCATCTTCCAAAGAGACCATCAGCCCGCAAATGAGAACAGTCCCACACCAGGGCACAAACCAGGCAAGAAGCGCTCGGTTTCACTAATTAGGCCTTCTTTTGGCACAGACAAAACCCACAAATATATTTTCCTCAAATTTAGTGAAAATTTACAATTTGGATCAGATTCTGAATTCCTAAAATCATTCACACCAATGCAAAAAATCTCAGTTGACTGCATTCACGAGAATAAGGACTTCAGTGCACCAGGCAGACAGGGCTGAGTGCACCAGGACAGAAGGGTGCAGGAAAATCTGGGTATTCCTGTCCCCTGAATGCAGGACAGACAGTTCTGGATGTAATGCTTAGGTGTGTATTATGCACTGGGTCAGATCTGTGAAAATACTGGTCTCCTCTGGTCTTAATAAACCACAAATCATGCATTTAAAAGTAGGACTGTAGTCAAAGTGGAATGCAGTGATTTTCTAACACCAGTTCCTCCTCCAACACTTCTTTTGGTGGGTTTACTGCAGATCATATAAAGAACTCTCATCATCCCCATCTTTTTAATGCAAATATATAACATGAATGATATACAACACATACCTCCATAGGTTTCATGGTAAATCTGCTCATTTGCCTGCAACGAAGTGTAGAACATTTAGTTCTTAAGTACAACAGCAGAAAGCAAAGCAAAGTTTGTATGAATAAATCAAAGAAAGGAGGTACTGTGATGTGTACCCTTTTAAATCCTTCATGCATGAACGTGTCTCCTCCAGGCACTTCGTATTGAAGAATGTCGAGCCCTCGTCTTATGGCTTCCCTTTGGATAGATAAAAAAAACAAAACACAAAACAAACAAACAAACAAAACAAAATAACAAAAATAATAACAAAAACAACCAAGCAAACAAACAAAAACAACAACACAAACAAACAAAACAAAAAAAACCCAAGAGCCACCAAACAAAACAGGAACAAATTTTATTAAAAGTTAGCAGCACAAAACCAGACACGGGATACAACATTAGGGTTAACACATTTTAAGGGAGTAATTCTGTCCCTGGTCCCTCATTCTGGTATACTGTCAGTCAGGATATGATTAAATTAAAGCAAATGCCAGATATTAAATTCTGACAAGCTGCAGATGGAATAAGAATTTAAAAGCTTATGACTGTGTCACAAAAATGGGACAAATAAAAACTCTGTATTCAATCGATCATCATACCAGTTGGGATTAGGACTTTACATTATAAAGACAGAAGCTAAAGGGTAAGAGAACAGGGTGGGAATGAGAAGAATGAGGGACTGATCAACCTTCCTGGGGCACAGGTTACTCCCCAGTAAGAGACAAACTTTGATACCATGACCCCTGTTGCATAGCTTCTTGGCAAATACCTGTTAACCAAGAGGATCACTCAGGGAAATGAATAATTTAATTTATCACTGATCACTAGAAGACCCTGATCCTTGTAAAAGTTTTCATTATACTAATGGAACACAAATAAGGCACGTGTATTCAACAGCCAAGACACAGGCAGTTTGAACATCAACCTCAGATGCAATGAGGCATCCTTTTTTAAAAAAAAGACAGTGACAGTGAGACCCTCTCTAAAATCCATTTTGCAACTGGGCATTTAAATTGGCACAATCCCAATTACAGAGGAAACAAGAGTCTATGTGGAACAAAGGTGAAATCAGGAGCCGGGACTGGGAGTGTCCTTCAGGCAAGAAGCACATTTTTACCCTTTCAAAGTATAAAATGTGCTGAAAAGGCACACGCCTTTTGAGCCTCTGATCCATCCAGAGAACAGAAGTTTAGGAGAGGGAGCATTCTAATACTATGTTCAACATATCGCCACAGGGTTCCTGTCTGCTTTGCATCTTGCAAAGAGCAGATCTACCTGGGAGAAGTAAGCAAGTTTGAGCTTTGTCACCAAGATAGAAGACAGAGATCTGACCCAAAACCTCAGTGGAGCCAGCAGAAATGCAAGACCCCTGTGGGGTTTCTAGCTTTGGATGAACGGGGGGGGGGGTGATGGGCAGGGAAAGCTTGGTTGTTTTGGTTGGTTTCAGGACTGGGTGTTTGGTGGCGCTTTTAAAAACAAGATTTGGTTGTGAAGGTGACAACAAGAATTTTGCTCCAGCCTCAGATCTCTTTTTCTTAAGAAGCCTGTTGCTTGGCTTTGCAAACTACTTCAGGCATGGGTGCTGTCTGAAGGGTAGAGGTTGCTGCACACTGAGAAGGATGCAATAGCCTGGCAAGACACTGCTCCAGCACTGGGTACAACTGGCTGCTGGTGTACAGTTCAGGGCTTTGGGTCACTTTGAATGGCACTGTGGGACTTTGATACAGTGTTTCGTTCATCACCTCAGGGTCTGATTTCTTACAAAAACACTGCCCTTATTTGGGTAGTTGAAAATAGTGAGGATGCACATGAATCCTGGACTGGAAACACAGTTTGTCCCTGAAATACTGTGATAAAGACCAGACAGCTCACTGCTGCCTTTTCTCTTTCAAAATGGTAATGCGAGACCCAAAGGCCTTCTAAACCATCTTCCAGCTGGAACTGGTGGAAAGGGTTTCCATTGGTGCCACACTGAGGACCAGGAGCCCTATGAATTCTGGTTTTGGAACCACTCACTGCTTGAGAGGAGGGATAGAAGGTATTTCTGGATGAAAGCTGTGGGGAGTACTTGCCTGTTTTCTGTTAGTTTCATGACTGTAGTGCCTCGTGAAGAAAAAACGATGAAAGACATCCGCAACATTGGACTGAAACAGAAGAACAAGCCCAATCCACATCTCACACAAACATTACTTCAACAGATTTTAATTGGAAAAAAAACAGTGAAAAAAAAAAAAAAAAAAAAAAAAAAGAAAATAGCAAATTAAAGTATCATCTTAAGACCACCTTACCTTATGAACTTCTCAGCAAGGCTTTCCACAAAAGAGTAAATCTCAGTCCAATGATTTCTGACACTTCCGGACCTGTGTACAACAACAATTGCTTACAATACTCTTATTTCGCAGCAAAATTCCTTGTTCCACTCTAAATTTTAAACCTCAGCTACGTCAGAGCTGATTAGGGCCACAAATTACATAGAGGTCTATGGAGACAAGGCAGCTAACTCTGTTGAGTCTTCTACAGCAGTCACGTTGGCTGTTGTAATAGGAACCATCATGACAAAACCCACTGACTCAAGCAGAAACAGAAATAGATCTGAAATAGTTTCCTGCATTTGTTTCAAAATTGTATCATAACTCTTCCATCTGTTGCTCCTTTTATTACATAAAATATAAATAATTTCTTCTAGTTTAATTAATTTTATTTGACTTCACTATATCGTCTGCTAGCAGATTATTCACTTTCCTAGAGCACAGCTCTACCCTTGCAGCCACAGAAAGTCTTGACTGATCATCTATTCTCCCAGAATACGTGGGAAAATGTTTGCATGAATTAATGTTTCTTTCAAAAGAGAAAGCTTTTGAAGTAATTGAGAAGGGAAAGACAGTACTTGTAGCTAATTCCCTGGACCGGGATTCTGGACAATCAAACCCTGGCCCTGTTACAGATTTCTTGTGAAAACTTGCACAACTTAGTTACATAAATTTACACGTTCATTCTGCCATTCTCAGTATAGAAAACTGCTTTACTATCACACCCTGGCTTTCTTTTGCTTAGTCTTACATTCCGAGCAACCCCCCCCAGTCTGGTGGGACTCACACCTCAAACAGAGCCTGGCATGCAGCAACTCTACAGTAAATGACAGGTTATTTTTACCATGTGGACCTACATTATACACTTTCAAGCCATTAAAAAGGCTGCAAAAAGTGAGAAGTCAATGATTTAAAAGTCCTTCCTAGGACTGTGCTGTTTATGAAAGAATAGCTCGTTTGCTTTCCTTGACAGGCAAACTCACATATCAGGTGTCTTAGTCAGAAAGACAAATAAAACACCACATACAGAAGGATCATAGTGTCATAAAATGTTAGGGGTTGGAAGGGACCTCTAGAGATCATCTAGTCCAACACACCTGCCAAAGCAGGATCACCTAGGGCATGCATCCAGATGGGTTTTGAAAGTCTCTAGAGAAGGAGACTCCACAACCTCTCTGGGCAGCCTGATCCAATGCTCTGTCACTCTCACAGTAAAGAAGTTCCTTCTCATGTTGAGGTGGAACCTTCTATGCTCAAATTTATACCCATTGTTCCTTGTCCTGTTGCTGGACACTAAAGAAAAGAGATTGGCTCCTTCCATTTGACATGCACCCTTCAGATATTTATAGACATTAATAAGGTCGCCTCTCAGCCTTCTCCCCTCAAAACTAAACAGCCCCAGTTCCCTCAGTCTTTCTTCACAGGGGAGATGTTCAAGCCCCTTAATCATCCTCATAGCTCTCTGTTGAGCTCTTTCCAGTAGATCCCTGTCTTACAGAGGCTTAGAACTACAAAAAAAAATCTGAAATCTAACTGCTGTAAAGTAGTAGGTTTCCTCTAACTGCTGCTAGACATTTTTCTGTATAAATATATAAAAATGTGAGCAAATGATCCCTTATTACAATTTTCATTCTACTATGGTCTTTCCAAGTGACCCTATGCCAGTCACTCCTACCCCTGCATGTGAGGCATAGATCAGCACACAGAACCCTATGTGTGCAGTGGAGTGCCTGCCCTGTAACAGTGCTGGTGGAGTGGAGGAGAAAAGCAAAGATAAAGGGACAAGGACTGAAATGAGACGCCAGAAGTATATAAAGGTCATATAAGACAGAATAACCTTGTTCATGTAATGCTGTGCTTCACACTGTACTTTTGGAGAACTGATGATTCATTCACAGAACAAGCTGGTTATCAAAGAATGAAGAAATTAACAGGCAATGAGGGAAGGCAACGAAGTACCAGGAACTGCTCAAATCAAGGCTCTGGATCCTCTGCAGTCTCAGATTTATTTGTGCTACAACAACAGTGTGTTTATATATTTGTGAACAGCACCAATGAAAGGTGCTGGCACTATCGGCAAATGATCCCTTTTCTCATCATTAGTAACTAATTCATACTGATGTGGCACATGTTCTTTAAAGACTGCTTTTCCAAAAGAGATCTGAGAGAGTTAACACCTGTAATTCTCAGAGATTTTTCTGAAAGTTCCAGGATAAATCTCTAAACATGATCATCTCCAAGAGATTTCCCTTGAATCTATGCAAGATGCATTTACAGGTTACTTTTTCTTTTTTTCATTGATTTATTTTAATTCCTTCCTTCTTGGAGTTGACACTTAAAAGTTTCACTCTGAGCTTGCCAGCCTAGTTAAATCCAATTCCTGCAATTTCTAATGTAGTCACTTCCCTACACAGAACAGCCACAGTTTCTCACCTGGAAAAAGACTGACCTATTTTGGACGAGGTATCAAATTTCTACTGCCAGCTGCAGAGGCACTCATGCAATTCAAAAAAACATTAAAAAAAAAAAAGGAAAATATCAACAGATTTTCCTCAGACTAGTAACAAATCTTGATTTCCAGCACCTTCTTAGGACTGTTGGAATTACTTCCCCACCCCCCTTTTTTTTTCCCTACCCCACTGGCAAAAAAGCTGCTTGATAAAACAGCCTAGACACTGAAAATTCAAGAAAAGCATAAGCCAGTACAGGTGGAAAAACATGAAGACTTTCAAAGTAAAAATGTACAGCTAATCATAATAGTGTGTGCTTCCATTTACTCTGACTAGAACAAAACACCCCTCTTGGACAGGGTACAGCCAGGGAGTCTAAGAATTGGCTGCAAGAAATCTGTATGTGCCCACCTCTGAAAAATCTAAGGGGGTCTTTGTCATGGGCTTATCCTCACGGGGAGGGTACTGTGCTGTCAGTGCCTGGCTCTATTGAGATACAATCCTGTGGAGCAGAAGTACTCCAGCATGGCAGTGGGTATTCTTCTTCCCTAGGAAGAATTCCATACCCACATGTTGCTTATCAGCTGGGAAGTGTCAAAGTGACCCAATCTATCAACTGGGAAACATCAAAGCAAGATATAAACACTAGCAAAAAATTTGGTACTGCTTCAAAATCCCATATAAAGGGTACCAGTGAAGCACTTAAGCACTTTCCCCACCATACTTCTCTAAGCCCAGGTATGTCATCTCCTACTACAAATGATGCCCAAATGCCACCAATGCCGGTCATGTCAAACCTCTCATCAACACCAGTGGGGGTGGCCTGTTTTATAGAAGTACCTGAATTTCCCTTCCTCCCACACAAACTCACCTCTAAATATCCCTGTTTGTCAAGTATTTTTATTCACTGTCTCATATCTATGTTTTAGATGCTTCTGAGGTTTGACCTGATAATTTCACCTCCTGTCCCAGAGGCCTGACCCCACACTACCAGCAATGGCAGTTTTAATGTCAAATTAAACAAAAAAAATTACAACACTAAACTATACACTAAATTGCCAAATGCTGTCAAATATTACTGCCAACACTGACAAACAGAAGCTGCCCAACATTACTAAAAATGTGAAGACATTTCATTACTTTGGGGGTCTTACCTTTCACACTGCAGAATCACCTTTGCTGGCTGAGTAAACTAACTTGCTGCCCTTCATGACTGGATCAGAGTAGGAGGTTTTTGCCTTGGCTTCCCACAGTGAGTGGGAAGCTCCAAGCACACTCTAAGCTCCTTTCTGACCACAGCCAAGGCTTGAAAGCCATAGTCATTTTTAACTCCACAGTTACCAAGCCCAGATAAAGCACAGAGTCTTTTTGAGATGCTCTACACTATGGGTTATTCTCAAACATCCACACAGCATGATTTTTACATCTGTTTTGGTGCTTTTGTTGTTTCCCTTGGAACCTTACAGTAACTAAGAACGAAGTCCTGTTAAGCTCCATATCTGTTCTAATAGGACCCTCAGAGAGAGTTGGCTTGTTGTCCCAAGGTGCCATCAGTAAATAACCACAAACAGATTCCTTGTCTGGCCTGTTTGGCCACCAAAAGATACAATCCGGTAAGATTTCAGAAGAACTGTAAAGACTTCTGAATAATGAGGAAAGAATAAATGAAGCATGGAAAAGTTCAGGGCTGTGCAGGAAAAGCCCTGGGTGTGTGACACACACTTGTCCACCGTCTCCAGTAACTAGGAGAAGCCATGGGGAAGAGATATAGACAGAGAATCCTATGTATTCTGTTGTGGAGGGTTGTACCACTGGATCAAACAAACCAGTACTGTGGTGGCTGAGGAAAAAAAAAACCAAAACAAAAACAAAACCAAAAACGCTATGTTACAGCCATATCTATCTTGTTGGCTCACCCCTCAGAGATTTCCTGCTTCCTATCACCAGCTACATGGTTCAACTCCTCACATCAACCAAAATGGCCACCACCATCACCCAGCTGAGCCCTGGGCTTCCTCCCTGCACTCTCCCCACTGAAGAAGCCCAGTCAGCCTGATGTTCTCTGTGAAGTACCAGGCCCCACAAGCCAAAGACCTCTGTGGATAATGACCCACAGCTTATAAGCAGTTCGTGTGCCTTTCAGAGCTGAAGTTGGATGGTGAGCTTTCGGACCTCAGAAGTTACATAATTCTCACAGAGAAGGAAAATGCAAAGCAATAAACAGCTACTGTGGGCAGCCAGAGTGCTGTAGAAAGTGTTTCAGAAAGTGGTTTTGCTTCTGATTCCTCTGGGGTGAACCTGGAGCAGGTCCAAAGAAATAGCAAAACTTCCCCACGTTTGTACCTATGAATTATGCCCCAGCAAAGTGAAAAAATCCACAGGAGTCATTTGTTGCGAGTGTGTTCCCTGCTACATGAGCTCTATTCCCAGTACACGAGACAAAGAGAAGAGTCAGCAAACCACAACATAGGAAAGAATGTGCTCCCGGCCTTGTCGGGATTCAGCTCCGAAGAGCAGCTGCTGCTGCAGCTCCTGCTGTTCTCCTGAATTTCACATTGCTACCACTTGATGGGAGGAGAAAAGAGGAGGTCAGTGAGTATTTCTGGGGGTGGAAGGAAGTGATGTGATTGCAAGGCTTGATTCTGCTCCTGCTTACTTTGGAGTGACTCCTTCTAGCTTAGCTGAGCTCTATGTCAGTATAAAAACAGTGGGAATGTTAAGAGTCATGCCTACACTAATCTGAAGTATTTCACTACTGTTTATGAAGATGACAAAGTGTGAGATGAGCTGGAAACCTCCTCTTCTTTCCTAACAGGATTCCAGAGGCAGTGGAAACTGGACCCCAGAGAAAACAAACAGCACAACCCTGGTAGATGGGGTCCCACTCTCAGCTCAGTTACTTCAGCAGGCAAAAATCTGGAGGGTCAGTTTTAAGGTGTCTCTCAGAGGATATGTGATTCACAGTTACAGCTCAGCTCACTCTCAGGACTCTGTACAGATCAATCTAGTGCAATATACATCAGATCTGCAGTTTAGCAGTGAAAGTTAAAACCCCAGCACTACCCAAACAATAAATATTTTTATTACCACAGGTATGTACACAGAGAGAAGGCAGCAGAACCCAAAGCCCTTCCTCCCTGCTGAAAGCGAGAAAGCAAAAGCCCTAGAAGGTACAGAGCTTCCCGCTTGTCCAGCTCCCCCCTCCATGAATATTTGCCTTTGTTACAGATTAAAGGCAGTAATTCCAGAGATTCTGGATCAGGAAACAGATCTGTTATTACTAATACTGGGTTCAGTTTGAATACGGTGTCAGGAGAGTACAACACCCACTGAGTTTGTGGGTCCCTGTAAGTCTCTATCCCCTCAAGCTAAGGGTGGCAAAGTATACGGCCCATTGCTCAGAAACGTGGCACTTAGATGTTATTTGGAGAGCTCTTTGTGGCCACAACCACATTGTAGACAACACAATTTTTGCACATGGCTAATAACGGCTCCACAATAAAAGCAAGCCCCGGGGCATCCAGTATGATGTTGTTACAGACACGCAGGCACGTGTTCACCCACCCCTCTGCTCCCTTCTGAGCCAGCAGAGCATTCGAAGTGACAAGAATCCTCCTCTCCCAAACAATGCTTCTTGCAAGCATGGAAGGGATTTTGACTGGGTGATTCATCCAGGCAAGGAAGGACTAGTTTATATTGTCTGCTCCAGAGGCAATTAGAAACACTGGCAGAGACAGACATTCTGAGACAGAAGTACTCTGAAGCAAGGACTAACATCAGCAGACAAGGCATGGGGCTGGAATGGGGGGAATATGCAGACAAGCGACTGGAAAAACTATTTTAGTCCTAGTCCAGCACCCTGATCATAGGACCCAATATACTTGAATCCAAAAGGTTTCATGACCAAAACTATTAATTTTACAGGTAACTTTTCTCCTGAAAAACTACTGACAAAGTCTGCAGCAACATTACAGACTTCTATAAATCATGTTTTAAAGCATTGCCCTTTGCTCCTACAGTAATCCATCTAATCCACAAATCCTGTCTACCTGGTGTTATAGCTCTTGCTACATCGCCAGGCAACAAAAGAGCACAAAGTAAAATTCAGAAGCTTTGCTCAGACTGCACCCAACCACTTCAGATTTCTCTGTAAAGCTACAGAGCTGCTCTGAGCAGCATCAGGCTGTAAAACCTGCTCTCAGCATACTAGTCCTCTTCAGCACAACACCGGGAGCAAAGCACGGTGTTCAATCCCAGTCATGCTGCCACATTCTTAACAAGGTGCAAATGATAGCAGGGAGACACAGATCGTTGTGCAGTGAATAACTAACAGGAGGAGTTAATTCGTCTTCTCTGCATTTGAGATTTAAAAGTTCAGTCCTACTACGCCTCACACAAACCCAGAATTCACACCAGCATTTGGCCTGAAAGCTCAGACAAAAGTAATGAAATTCTCAATCACTGAGTGCACACAAACAAAAATCCTAGGTCAGTGGGAATCTTACGGTTTACTTCCTTGGCTCAAGCCCCAAATAAATCAGATTTAGTTACATGCATAAATAGACTGCAAATGACAAGCTGCCATGGCTTTTTCTTCCTGTTAACTGTACACATTTTACATCAAATAAACACTAACCATTAGCTTTGCCTTGTGTTTTATAAAGAGTTTCTTTTCTTGGGGCAGAACAGAGGAGAACTGGTTTCCTGAATATTTTTTTTTTTTTTTTTGCCAAAAGGCAAATCTGGCAGAATAATAGCAGACAAAATACAAAAAAATAAAACCTGGTTCCAATAACATAGGTATTCCTAAAGCTAAATAAAAATCTGCTTTGGAACATTCCAAGCAATTATACCTGATTGTAAGGAAATCACAGCACTGTCTGCAATATAACCACATCAAAGAAAGATGCAAAGTACCAAGAGATTATGTTTTGAAAACAATCAAGAATACTGCTTACAGGCAGGTTGGTGTAGATGATATGGTTACATTATAAGGGGGGGAGGGGGGAAGTCAGAGAGCAAACTAGTAAAACAGATAAACACAATCATGTTACTATATACATGCAGAGTAATCAATGCCCTCTAAGGAAGAAAGCTCATACATTTGTTCAGACAGCAACTCCTCTCAGTCTCAATACGCAGCTGACCTGCATCAGGTCCTACATCTTATGATGAACTCAAGTCTGGCTGCAGGAGGTAGATATTCTTACTTACAAAAAAGGGAGTTCAACAGTGGTTTAAATCAGTCAATACAAGATTTTCAAATGCAGTTAAGTTAGGTGACTGAAGATGTGTTCAGACACCTATCTTTGCCAGCTGTTTCCAACCACAGAATTTTTGTTAGCCACATTCTTCACCTCCTCACACACCGCTTAAAAGCGGCACACAGAACAGCTTTGGACCAAGGCAGTGTGGAAAGTGAAGCTGCAGAAGTTCCCATAGGTCCAGTTCAATCCTAACACTCTTGGGCTGGGACTGCGTGGGTGCTAGAAGAGAGGCAGATGGCTATGGTGATAGCCTAAGGCAAAAAATACTTGCACTCACTAGTGCTTGTAATTCATGAATGCTAAATTCATTCAAATCATTGGCAAGGAAATCGTTGGGGGCCGCACAAAATGTGTTTACCAAAGTTTCTTAGTTTGCTTTTTTATATGGCATATTGTGAAAAAAAGCACAAGGTATACGGAGATCAGGAATCCACTGTAGTTGCCTTAAAATGAGAAAAGTTGGCCCAGAATACCAACTCCTGAAATGTCTTTTGCTCCAATGGCTTTTTGGCTTGCCTCAAGTGAATTGGGAAGGATCAACCTGCTTCTCTCCAGACACCACCCTCCCCCGTGAAACTGGCTTTTCAAAGGGAAGCTGGAGAGACAAACATAGACATAAAAACCAAAGCCAAGAAGGAGATGAGAAAGAGTAGCTAATTTCCCGTCTAATCAGAAGTTGTGCTCTTCCCTACCAGTGACATTCACCTCTGGAGTGAGGCTTAACAAGTTTAAAGAGAGGCAGCTCAAAAATAGATTACAAGTGAGAGGCTGGCCACATGGTACTGATTTCTTTACCAAAGTTCCTGTTGACAGGAATGCTCTTGGGAGCACAGGAGATGAAGTAAAACTGATGTGAAAGGCAATGCTGTTGTGGGCCCAAGAGACAGGAGTACCATGAAGAGGGATGACCCAGAAGTTCAGGGAGAAGATGAGGTGTAGAGAAATGGTAGTTAGGCCAGCCTCCCCATTAAAAAAAAAAAAAAAAAGTTATAACCACCGCTTTAAAAGAAAATCAGCCAGGGCCTTCACAAGATATTTCTGCTGCCATGATCTGTGCTGTGGAAAAAGAAACATTTTCCCAAGGCTATGTGGCTGATTTTTCCTCAAAATCCAAACAATTTCTTAGCAAACATCCCAGTATGAAAAATGAGAAAATACTTTTGACTACTTCACATTCTTTCCCCCACTCCCCATTTCTCATCCTCTCCTACTGTCAAAAAATAATCACATACATGCCTTCATATTTGGTAAATATACAATACAGACAGCTCTGCAGCTCAGATCTGTCACATCAAGCATCACCAGCAATTTTAAGTCCTTACTTTAAAAGGGTTTCTATTTGCTACATTAACAAACAACCGTAATGATGCTTCCAGGCACTGTTATAATTAGAAAACACTAGAGGTCACTCACCCTTTCTGCTGTGCAAGTGCATTTCAATATGATTACAAACAACAGCTGGATGTTAACGTCAAGGCAGGGATAAAAGTGAATTATTCACATACTCAGGCACAAGGATGTCACTACAAGACCTGATAGTCAAGCAACCAAATCCTTAAGGGGACCTGTATTCCTCAGTTCATGATGGGACTGAAACAAGTTCTTCACGCACCTGGACAACCAAAGTAAGTGAAGCAACCAAAGCAAGTGAAAACTACTCAGCTAACCATTATGTTGGGCTTAAGAGCTATGTTTGTTTAAAGGTAAACATGAGATCTTTGCTGTCACATGTGACTTGATCTTACCACATGCCACAGGAAAGATGGGTATGCCAACTTCACTGTACACTGCCTTACCTCATGCAGAAGGAGTGACTTAGCTGCAAACAGAAAAACCTGCTGCTTCAGTATGATACTTTAAGGTCTTCCACTACACCTCCAAATAAACTCAAGCCTGCATAACTCAATGTATGACATACAGACAGCACAAGATGGCAGACTCCAGGCAGCTGCCTCTGCAGCCAGCAAATGTCAGTTCTCCTAGCTTCAAGAGATTTGCTCATTTAAGCATCCCCAGAGACAAGGCAATCCTAATGTGGCTCTGGCATGGTCAGACAATCCTGAGGATGGTGGCAGTTCTCCCTCCCACACACGCTGTTTTTCCCTTTCACCATGCCAGCTTCTTGGATGTCCAAGGCTTAGTTCCACTTCTCTGATCTTGCCTATCCCATGGAGTTAACATAAAGGGCTGCAATCAACTTCAGGCACAGAAAAACTGTAAGAAATCAGTGAGTTTCTTTTTCTAATTGGCAGCATATATATTACACCAATAACTTCACCAGCAGATGATCTTTTCTATCTGATGGTTGTTGCCTGCAGGATTAAATCCCCACAGACTTTGCCTGGCAGAAAGAAAAGGAATAATCTTGCCCCAGTAAAGTAATCGCAGCAACACACAGTGCTTAACATGCATAAGGAGAAAGGTTTGTTGTCGTTTTCCAATTTGCCTCCTACTGATGTGAGATTACATCTTTCTACAGGGAAGCAAAACAAAGCGGGATGACTTTAGAGACAGAGCCTGTCATTCAGCTAAAGAGCACACTACAGGGTCACGGGATTTAAGCCTGGAGTTTTCCCAGAGCCAATGCTTCAATCCCATCATTACACAGCTAACTAATCTGAATGCACCTAACTTCAGACTGGCAAGGGACCAATAAAGGGAGGCAATCCCCAGGTCACGTGGGAATACTCTGTAGTGTATAGGGCTGTTGTTTTTCTGGGGATTCTCGCATTAGAAATTAGAAGCAGAATCCATTCCTGATATGTATCAGCATGGATCCAATTCAAAAATATGTGCCCCCTGCATTTGCAGATTTGACCAGCTGCTTCTGACTGGCCTCCTGCCTTCTCCCTACTAGGAATACTCTGACCTTTCTCAACACTAATGAATTATCTAGTTCCTTCCTGATGAACTGTCCCAAGAAGAGTCTATCCACTCAGGAAATCCTGCCTCCGTAAAGCTCCTTGTGCTTTGCCAGATGACACAGAACACAGCTGGGACTAAATACGCTGTCAGACAGCATGGGACCTGTGTCTCCTAAGATTTGACACTATTATTACCCATATGGATTGCAATGCATCTCACTGAGGTCAAAAGCAGCTTTGCCACCACATTGCCACAGACTTGGGGGGAGCACAGATGGATTCCAAAACCACTCGGGGCCCAAGTAACTTTTACTACAGCTTCTTACCAAAGAGGAAGAGAATTTTCCAGCTGTAAACAATGTGTATGGTTTTTACTTCAACCATAATCAGGTCCACTCTCTAGGAGGCTACTGTACTGAGTGGATAGCACCTGAGCCAAGATACAAGACCTGTGGCCTACTAAAATTCATTTCATGTCTACAGTACTGAAGAGGAACTTGCTTACACAACTAACTTCCTAGTGCTTCATGCATCAGTAACGCTGAAAAAAATCGCTCACTTCTGTGCCTTGATTTCTCCAAATACATCATGAGCGAGAACAGTGATCACCCCGGTAAAGTGCTTTCTGATCTACAGATGAAAAGTAGCGTAGGAGTGCAGTGTGGTGATTACTAGGGCTACACAAGGCCATTGTAACTAAGGAAATTGCACTGCAGAAGAAAGATAACGTGTCACAGAGAACCTGTATTGCTATCATCAACTGGGAATTCAAACCAGGATGTGAGCATAACAACAGTACCAGTCACTCGAAAACCTGGCAAGAATGAATCTGAGAACTAACACTAGCCCTCCACAGAGCTATTTCTAGGCATGAAGGTTACTTCAGGAACAAACTCTTTGTGAAAGAAAACAAAACAATAACACGTGATGTGTTAGTGCATCTTTCAGAAAGACAGGATGCCTTTAGTATTCAGATCATTTTGCTCCAAAGCCAGAATCACTACTTAATATTTTTATTCTTATTATTTAATATGGGAATATACTGGCTCCCGAGTGGTGGTGGCTTTTTGCCTCAGGCAGGCTGTGAAGATGGCCTGAAGGACTGAACAGTTCTCTGAACTGGGAAACAGCACAAAGCAGACTTCATACCTGGCTTGTGGTTAAGAATCACAAAGAAAACTCTTCAGTCTTTCATAATACCATGTCATGTATGTAACCTACGATGTATGAGATTACACAACCATCACACTAAGTATATGTAAGAGACTAACAATTTAATCCTTGAGTTTAATCCTTGAGCTTAACCCTTGGCTGTCAAAATGGAGCAGTGCACCAGGAGAAATTGGTATTTGTACCTTCTGAAAAACACCTGTGGGTGCACCAGTTTACCTCTCACTTTGCTGGTGCTTGTTAAAACATGTTTATAAATGTGAGCTTAACCATACCCTCTGGCCATACCTAAATTGGGCTAACAGAGTATTAAAGAAAAGTATTTGCCAACCCACTTTAATAGGTGTAATTCAACCACAGGTTTAGACAATTCCAAAGAGGATGAGCAGAAACAAGTCTTATAAAACCTTACAGTGAGTCTGTAAAAAAGCAACCACTACATACAAGCTGGTCTAGCCCTAACTTCAGGCAGGTCTGCACAGCTCTGGCACTGCTAAACCCCATAGGTGACATTTGAGCAATTAGCCCGTCTTGACACCAAACTTCAGGAGTGCTAGAGGCACTGACCAACACCCCCTCAAATCCAATGCTCTCACAACCCACGAACCACATGCTACAACCTGAAGGTGACCTGATTTCCCGGGTTTGCATGTGCAACTATTTCAGGATAAAGCACGGTGCCTCCTTAAATGCTCCACCTGAGAAACGTGCAAGCTTTACAGAGCCAAAATAAGGACCCTGCCCTACACATCATGTTCGGCACCAAGGGAGGTACGGGAAGGCACTCGGGGAGGCGGGGGAAACAACGGCCCTGCTGCTGCAAGGAGGCACTGAAGGGTGAATAAACGTTTTTAAAAGCGACTGTCACTTACTTGTCCAGGATGAAGTAGAGATCAAAGGCACCGTGACAGGAGCGCTGCTCTTCTTGATCTTCCTCCTCCTCCGGCCGGGCGCAGGAGGTTAGGCTCCCTATTGCCAGCAAGAAGCAACACAAAACCGCTGCTTTCTCCACGCTGTTCCTGCAACTCGCCATCTTTTCACCTCCTTATTTCTTCCTCCTCTCCCAGTCTCTCTCTAGAGCACTGCAGACCTTACGGGCTCTCTAGAAGCACCGAGGGCAGAGAAGAGAGAAGGAAGGGAAGAGGGAAAAAAAAAAATTAAAAAAATCACTAACTTCGGGAATTTCAGCTCAACCCTGCCGGCTCAATGCAGCCCTGCCCGCCGGGCACCGGACTTCTGGCTCAGGGCTGGGGGCAGAGCCAA